>PVJA010020671.1:0-36666 GCA_004027025.1 Myocastor coypus | reverse complement strand
TCCTCCTCCTCCTCCTCCTCCTCCTTTTTTTCTGTCTTTTTGAGACAGGGTCTCACTATGCAGTTCAGGCTACCCTTGAGCACACTTTTGTAGCCCAGGCTGGTCTCGAACTCACATCGATCCTCCTGTTTCAGCCTCCCAAGTGCTGGGATTACAGGTGTGAGCCACCATGCCAGGCTCTCATTTCTTCTTGACAGTACAGTTGAGAGGAAAGCAACCCAGGTCCAGGCTGCAGAGAGGGATTAGATGGGTCTGAATCGACACCCTTATCACCTTCTAGCCACGGGACCTTAGGCAGAGTCACCTCTCTTGACCTCAGTGACATTGTTGTGTCATGGGAATAATAATTACTAGTCTCACAGAGTTGTTGGGACTGAATGGAGTAAGTATTATCTTAAGTCCGCTGGTGCCCTGTGGGTGTTAGTGGTGATGATGATGCTTATCCCAGGCCAGCCTGAGCTGGAAATGGAAAGGCTGAGCACTGTAACTTGCATATTCAGGTATGGGCCATGCTGGGCAGCGCTGGAAGTCATGAGAAACCTGTGATGCCGACAGCGGTAGTCCGTGGTGCTGGTGAGCGGGCATGAGACTGGCTGGCTGTGCCAGCTGCAGGATAGGTTGGGTGGAGGAGACGGAGAAGTCGACAGCACACTGCTGGTCACACAGTGATTGATAAGTCGAATAGGTCAGATTTGAGTGAGCTGCTGTTGTGGATGGGAGTGGCTGGTCACTGGCACACAAGACAATAAAAGAAATTTGTGGAAGTAGATTATCCCATTGCTGTTAGAAGCTTTCTAAGAGCTAAATAATGCTATAGGATAGGACAGAAGTATATACTGAGTGTTTTAGGACAAAATTCTTCAGATCTTTCACGGTGCATCTTTTTTCTAAAAAAAAAAAAAAAAAGAAAGAAAGTATTAATATGTTTGTTATATACAGTGATTATGTTGAGCTTGGAAAGTTGATAGGGAGCCTCAGGAATCACCTGAGATGGTTTAATGTACAGACCTCTAAGGGGGGTGCATGCACATAATCCCAGCACTCTGGGAGGCTGAGGCAGGAAGATCGCTACAAGTTTGATGTCAGCCTGGACTGTACAGGGAGTCCTTGTCTCAAAAAAGAAAGAGAGAGAGAGAGAGAGAGAGAGAGAGAGAGAGAGAGAGAGAGAGAGATTAAAAGTAAATAAACAAATAGAGATGGTCTGAGGTGGTCAGAGCAAAGGTCCTGGGTTCAGTCTCCAGTAGCATTATCGACAGAAAGCAGGCTATTGCCCTCCGTCACTAGGTAGCCCAAACCAAAATCCATTCCAGAGACTTTGCCTAAAACAGGCTTTCCACATGGTTCTCCTTTGGATGATTAAGAAACTACATTGACAAAGCAGTGTGGGCTCTACATGGAGGGGCTTCTGAAGAGCCTGGGGTCCCCAAGTCACGTTTTTCACACAGTGTGCATGTGTGAATCCTTCTAGAGATGGTTTCTGTCAGCCTTATTGGTTCATGACGATTATGGGAGACTGTGCAGTAACATTCAGAGTGGAAGGACTTTTGAATGAAGGGGTGAGCCTTGCCACCTAGCAGATTTTCAGGCCAACCTGTAGGAGCAGGGACCTCCAGCTTTCACCTAAGAACAGTGTGGCTAGGCTCATCCTGTCTTAAAGGAAAAGCAAGGCAAATATTCTGTGGTTGAAGAAGTTCAATTGTGGAAGCGAGTTCATTATGCAGCAAGCGTTCTCAGGAACGTGGCAGGGAGCCTAGGAATGTTGGAAATAAGCTGCAACAGCTTTGGCAGCTTTGTGGACAACAGCAGGGTGCTAGGGTTGTCCCATGATGGGGCTAGTAAGGGGCTAGGAGTGGCTCCTAGTAAGTGCTCTTCCAGTCAGAGCTGCACTGGGTGACTTAGGTTACTCAGAGTGCAACTTTTAAGAACATACATAAATATTCTATTTTTTTTAGTGCCAAGTATATTTTCTAGCTACTTGAAAACAAAAATTACAGGAATAGTGTGATTGTTTTCATCAGTATGGGTTGAAATTGATTATTTGAAATAGCATGTAACAGTGAACACAATGTTAGCTGCAAGTAAACAAAAGTCCAATCTAAAGAACTAAGACGATGAGGAAGTTGACGATTTGGGGTACTCAAAAGGGGCTAAAGTAGGGTAATTTTAGCACAGATTGAATCAGTCACCTTGGTGCTTTGATGATTTAAGTTCCATTATCGTTGTTGTGCTGTCTTGCCCCTTACACTGATTCCTGTCAGAGTCCCAAGACACAACAATGGCTTTGCTCCACAGGTCATGGCCAGATATGCCAAGGGCAACATAGGCCCTATCTGTTCTCATGTCTCTCTTAGAAACTTTTTACCAGGAATCAAACTCAGGACTTTGTGTTCTCTGTATCCTCGGTCCCTATAATTTTTTTAGAAGAGTAACTTAAATACAAAATACGTTTGAAAGAGTTAAAAAAAAAAATAAGGTTTATTGAAAGTGTTAACATTTAATTATTTGACCAATCTTCCATACCTATATCTATTAATCTAAACAGATTTGATGATAAAAATATATAATACAACCATTGTTAAATTTTTTGTTCTTGTTCTAAAATTCTGTACTGTATGTGCTCTTGGTTGTTACTCTTTTTCTGTCTTTGTTTCTGCTATTTTTACTCCTTAAAATAAAATTTTAAATAAAGAAATAGCATGTAACATTTTAATACATAAACCAAATTCCTTTGTCATACTTTTTTTCACTGTCACCTAGTGACCTAGATCCATTTTAATTAATAAATTATAATTTATATACTATAAAATGAAAATTATCACATTGGTTCTTTTTAATGAACTTAACTGATAAAATAAATTCGTTGATAAAGCCTGTTACTCTGAAAATATTAGAAAAATAATGTACTAGTTGAAGACTACTTACAGTCAGAAGGTTGAAATCTACAGGCAAATAAAAGTGACTGTCTCATTCTGACAGGCCCACATTTGTCAGTTGTCTGCTTCTCAAGGTAAGCAGGACGTGAACGTCCACAGTGCTCAGTTTTCAGTGTGGAGTTTCAAGGGTGAGAAATTTAAATCAAATACTACTGGGCCAAGGAGATAGCTCCATGGCACAAGTGCCTGCCTGGCAAATGCAAGGTCCTGAGTTTGAACCCCAGTCCCGCAAAAAAAAAAAAAAAATAATAATAATAATAATAATAATAATAATAATAATTAAATAAATAATACATAAACAAATAAAATAAATATGTTCTGCTCATTACCTCTGTTTCAAAAAAATCAACTACTGTCATTGCTTTTCTAAGACTTTATCTGAAAAATTATGTATGTGGTATTTATTTGTTAATACTCATAGCATAGCATCTTTGTAGAATAAGTATTTACTCAGAAATGCGAAAGCATATTTCATCTTAATTATCTAGTAAGATATTGTCTTAGTTACTTTTTACTCATTGCTGGGACAAGTACCCGATACTCAAAATGAAGAAAGGAAAGGTTTATTATTTGGCTCACAGTTTGTGAAGGCTTCAGTCCATATTCAGCTGCCCAAGGCTGAGTGGAACAGAGCAGAGAGCATCCAGTTCATGGCGGTGGAATAGCAACAAAATGGTAGCAGACACAGCCAACCAAACAGGACAGCAGAGCAACAGCTTCCGTCTGTCTGTCTCTCTGTCTCTTTATATTACATTCAAACTCTCCACCTTAGACAACACCCATAATCCCAGAAGTACTTAAAACACATAATCCCAAGGATCATGAATCAAGTCTCAAACTCTAGATCAGTACTAAAGCACATAATCCCAGTGACTCATGAGTCAAGTCTCAATCTATAGAAGTCCCCACCCCATGACTGCAAGGGACTTTGCGGGGACAACTAGACATAAACCATAACAGATATTAAACGTGAAATTTAAATTGAAGTTGTATTTTCACCCTGAAATGATTATACCCTATTCAGCATGCTCACAACAGAGTCATTGGAATTCCTGGGTCTTGCTGCCTGGTGGCTCTGATCCACCCATGGGACACATCTATAGCATGGGACAGTTCCACTGGGTGGTACAATCCACAGTGGGATAGTCATGCATGTTCCTCTGGTGTTTCAAGCCAGCAAGAATTTGTTAATTCAAAATTATTAGTAGAAATATAACTTGGGTTATTATGAAAACTTGGAGACCTAGGCTTAAATTTTTCTCTACCACTTACAAACCTGCTTGATCTTTTACAAATGATCTGTTGTCACAAAACAGAGCAGTGAGAATTTCTGGCAGGGTTAGTGAAGAAAAGAGGAATTTTGGCGGGGTTTTTTTGTTTTTTTTTTTTTTTTTTTTTTTTTGCTTTTAAAGGGTCAACTAAGAGCAGGCATTCTTGGCTCACAGAATCACTAGAAACTTTGAATTCTAGTTAACTTGCTTCTCTAAATACAAACAGAAATAACAAATATGAGACATTATCTAAAATTTACCTATGAAACAATCTAAGGTATTTTGTCTGTTTAGTTAGCATATAAAAGAATGAAATACCTTTATAGAATAAATTATTCAGAAGCAATCTGTGTAGTCTGTTTATTCACATATTTGGATACAACACAGCTGAAATATTAAAATGAGATAATTACATCAAAATAGTTTTGACATAAAACTGCCACTTAGCACAATGGATTGAGCAATCATTTATTTTTACTAAAAACTCACTAAACTGATGATAAAGTTGAAAGTTATAGTTCAGAAATCCATGAAGATAAATGAGGATATAGCAGTAGAAGACACATAGCAGGAACTGTTTGGGAGATGGAAGTGGACAGGTGAGTAGAGCAGAGTCCCCTGGCCTGTGGAGGGATTTGGATTGGAAGTGTGCTGGGGCACCTGGAATCATGAAAGGCTCAGGGCTCCTGGCATTGGGACACTTGAAAGACAGGAGTGCAGAAGTAGGGCAGCTGGAAGAAGGTACAGATTCCTGGTCTTGGCTCAGCCAGGTGCTTACTCCACTCTAGCTCTTGCAGTGTGAGCAGGGGCGCCAAGACCTGAGGATTCTAGGTGCACTTGAGGTGAGCACAGGGCAAGTGCTTTGGAACCGGAGGGCCTGGGTGAAGGTGCACGTGTACAACAGTCAGGCTCTCCCTGGCCACCAGAGCTCTTGCAGCCGAACTGCCTTCCCCGTGAAGCGCACAGGGAGTTTGCCCCAGCAGGCAGCTGGAGCTGACCCGGTGATGAGCACCTAGGTGGCACCCTCTGGCAGAGCCCCACCCTGCCCTGCTCGCCTCTATGCCTCACTGACATGTGAGTGGACAGCTGCCAAATGTGGTTCCAGAACAAAAGGAACTGAAATCAATGGAAGATAAACTAATAATGGCATTTGAGTAGGCCACAGAGGAGTGACAGACTAGGGCAAGAAGAAAAACTTAAAACTTTTTCCCATTGAGGTTCTGGGGCTTGAACCCAGGGTCTGAAACATGATATATATATATTTTTTTTTTCATATAGATACATATAGCTACAAAGTACCTTTTCACAAACAAATGGCAGGAATTTAATAATGGTTGTTATATTGCTTTTTTTTTTTTTTATCTTTTTGAGGCAGGGTCTTGCTATGCAGTTCAGGCTGTCCTTGAGCTCACTTTTGTAGCCCAGGTTGGCCTCGAACTCACACCAATCCTCCTGCCTCAGCCTCCCCAGTGCTGGTATTA
The DNA here is from genome assembly GCA_004027025.1 of Myocastor coypus. Lineage (NCBI taxonomy): Eukaryota > Metazoa > Chordata > Mammalia > Rodentia > Myocastoridae > Myocastor > Myocastor coypus. The sequence continues at coordinate 30,981 of PVJA010020671.1, read as the reverse complement.
CAGGCATGAGCCACCATGCCCAGCTTATATTGCATATTGTTGTCTTCAAATTAGTTGCTCAAATTATAAGATACAAGCATGCAAGATTGGCCAGAAGAAATTACAGCAAGATTAAAAAGGAGAAAGAGCCTCGGAAGATAGCTCAGTAGAATGAGCACTTGCCTGGCAAGCGCAAAGGCCTGAGTTCAATCACTGGTTCTGTCAAAAAACAAAAAAAAAAAACAAAAAAAAGGGAGAAAGAAAACAATTAAGCATTAACTGCTTCCCTTAATAGATCAGCAGAAATCAGCAGTATAATTATCCAAACCATCCTGTGTATATACATATATATTTCATTTCCCCCTCTTCACTCTTTTCTCCTTTTCCCTCATCTCAGTTATTCATTTCTTTTGAACAGATTCTTTTTCTTTCATAGTATCTATTATACCTTGCAGATTTTATTTACTCTTTCAGGTTCTTATACTAGGGAGATACTATGATGTTTACACATGTGAGTCTGACTGGTTTCACTGATGAGTATATTCTCTAGCTGCATCCATTTACCAATAAAAGTTTCAAGTTTTATAGTGGAGCAATGCTCCATTGTATATCAACACCACATCTTTTTTATCCGTTTCTCAGTTGATGGGCATTTGGGTGGTTTCCAAGATTTAGCTATGACAAGTTGTGCTGCACATATATCACTGTAGTGTGATGTTTTCCAGAAGAGGAACAGTGGGGTTGAGTGGGACATCCTAGTTTTCTGAGGAATCTCCACACTGATTTCCTAGTGGTTGCCCCAGCTTATACTCCCACCAACAGTGGAGAAGGGTTCCTTTTTCCCCACAGCCCGTCCAGCATTTGTTATTGGTTGATTCATGGTGACAGCAGTTCTTTCTGGGGTAAGATGCAGTCTCAGCATTGTTTTAATTTGAATTTCTCAAATGGCCAATAATGCTGAAAAATTTTTCATGTATTTGTCACTTGTATTTCTTCATCTGAGAAGTATATATTCATTTTAGATGCCCCATTTTTTTAATTAGGTCTTTGAATTTTGGTATGCCCAGCCCTTTGTTAAAATTTGATTTTTAGACAGAGTCTTGCTGAGTTCCCTCGTCTGGCCTTGAACTCATGATCCTCCTGGCGGCCTCCCCAGTATCTATGATAGGCTTATAGGCATGTGCCACAATTTCCAGCTTCCATCTATATAACAGAATAAAGAAATCCAGGAGCCTAAGGCAGAAGAATCACAAGTTCAAGTCCCGTATGGCCAGATTTTCAAGTAAGCAAGATCCTGTCTCAGAAAGAAAGAGACAGACAGACAGACAGATAGACAGAGGGTTGGGATGTAGTTCAGTGCCAAAGCCCTTGGTTCAGTCCCTAGCACCACCAGATAAAACAACAAAATAAAACTAAGAAAAGATAAGAATACCTGTATTAACAAAACTTTTATAACTCTCATGCTGTTAGTAGTAGCCTCAAAAAGAAAAAAAAAAGAGAAAGAAAATTTAATAGAGAAGAAAATGGACCAGAACTGAAAGACATGAACTCTTCCTTTGTAAGAAGATGCTGTACAGGTCTGGGGAGACAGCTCAGCAGCATAAGCACCTGCCTGGCATGCGCAAGGTCCCAAGTTCAATCTCTGGTACTGCCCCCCCCGCCAAAAGAAATGATGCTATGCAAACTAAATTAGCAATACTCTTTTTTTTTTTGGTGGGACAGGGGTTCAAACTCACAACCTTGCACTTGTGAGGCAAGCACTTGTGCCACAGAGCTATCTCCCCAGCCCCATCCTCTCCCTGATTGATTGAGAAAGAGAGAAAGAGAGAGACCTGTCTAGCTATCTCTACATATGGAAGCTTTCCTGAAAATCTAGGACCAACAACTGGATAGGGCAGGGGGAACTGGGAGAAGGAAGGGAAATTTCTCCCACTTTTGGGTGCTAGTAGTGGACTCCTGTGTGCATCTTATTCAGCTCCCACCAGAACCCTGGTGTGCAGGGAGCAGTTAATAAGGTTGAGAAGGTTGAACTCGAGATTGTCTGGCTACTTGGAGCCCAGACATGGGACCAGTGTCCTCAAATGACCAGGTTTTTAGTTTAGGTTTTGATTTTTTGGGACCAATCTCGGTACGTAGTTCAGGCTGGCTTTGAACTCACTGTGGAGCCCTGGCTGCCTTGGAGTCAGCAGTCCTCTTACTTGGCCACCCAAGTGCTGGAATCCTAGGTGTGCACCACCACGCCAGTCTCATTCCTTGAGTCTATTTTCCCGTTTGGCCTTTCTAATTGTAACAAGCTAAGTCAGTCCTACATGTTGATAGCCTTGCACCGGTAGTTGGGAATGGCTGTGTGTGGTTTTGCATACAATAGATAAGTACTTCCAGCACAGGAATATATTGTTGACTTTAGCAAACCAGGAATGTGACCCATTTCCAACCATATGTGTGGCTTGTTATTCCTCTGATTCCCATGGACAAAAGAAACAATCTCAGCTTTAGGAAACTTTCAGGGGTGATCGTAAAAGTTCTCACCCATCCTTGAGATGCATCCACGTCGTCTCACCTAGGCGTTTGGAAGAACATGTTTCTCTAACAGTGTTTGTCTGATGAAACTACATCAGAGGGACTCGGTGGTTGCAGAGCTTGCTGAGTCCTCTTCCTCCTGACCCAAGATTATGAATGTTTCTTATAGCTGTAGGGAGCAGCACCGGGTGGCACTAACAGTTCCTGAGTTCTTTTCCCCTCTGCCTGGGGGAGTTCTGCACAGGCCTTGTTTCGACTCTGAAATACTGAAGGAATCCCGCGTGTGCTTCCAGGATTGTTCCTCAGAGCAGCTTTCCCCACCATGGTGCTACGTCCCGCACATTCCTGTGGCAGTGGCTGCCCCAGACTCTTGAGCTCTGCCTTAGCGCAGAGCCTGCAGCTGTCCACTGGTCCCTATCCCTGCTACATCCTGTGAACTCTCAAGGTGGGGTGCTGCACAAGCGCAGGGCTCGCCTCACTGGTCTCTCTGGTCAGAAAGCATCATACCTCTCCTTAGCCCAAAGTTCAGCATCTTAAGCTCTATGTCACTTCATGTTTGTGTCTTCCCCTCCCCCAGTCTTAAACCTGGGCCCTTTATACTGAGGCACAGCCCCAGCCTATTTGATTTTTCACTTTGAGACAAGGAAGGTCCTGATGTGGGAGAGGTTGTAATTGGCCCCTGCCCTCCCTGACAAGTCAGAATGCAAGCAGCAGAAGGAGCCAGCTGTTCTCCCCTAAATTAACTGTATCCCCCAAATGCTCAAGAATATTTATAGAAATACAGAAATATCCAGCAGCAAGCGTGGTACCGCACAGTGTCTGGCATGCAGTCAGGACCACTGAACAGACGTGCTGAGGAGGACAGCTAGGCGTCCAGAGCCTTTGGAATGGTGGACGAGGAAAGGGAACAGGCGCTGACCTGTACTGTGAGTACGGGAAGTTACGTAAAAGCATGGAAAATATCTTGAAAGGCCCAAACTCTTGTCAGTGTTCTACTTCCTTCTTCCCTAGATGCTAGATTTTAGAGGGCTCCTGGGTGGCTAATCAAAGGTAAATTGCATTTTTTGTTTTATTATATTCACTATAATACAGTGATTACGTTTGCTAGGCAGTGACCTCTGAAAAACAGGCTAAGAGCTAGAATTTGGTTTCATGAATGCAGTCACATTTCGCATTTTTTTTCCAAATTAAACCAAGCCAGTGATTTGGCAAGAAATGGAACTGAATGAAATTCTTGCACTAAAGGCTCTGTTAGAAAATAAATCTTGGCAGTTTCCAACTTTGTACATAGTCATGAGAACAGATGTGGCTAGAATATTTAACAGTTTATTAGATCCTTGAGTTGATAGTAAATATAGTTTAGGACTGAGAACTTACAGTTCTTTAACCATAACAATGTCTATACTTGCTGGGCATATTTTTCTCTACTTGGTTATAGTTCTTTTTTTCTTGAACTTTTTCTCTCTGTGTAAATGTCATTCTGTACATTTGTGTTTATAAAGGTTTGGAGTTTTTTGTTCTGTTTTTGAGACCAAGTCTCACTATATCGTTTAGGCTGGCCTTGCACTTGTTATGTACCCTAGGCTGGCCTCAAACTCATAGCAGTCCTCCTTTCTTGGCCTTCTGAATGCTGGGAATTCCTTGTGATGATTTCATGCATGTCAGCTACTGTTGTTTTACAGATATTTTCAGAAGTATGAAATTTGTCAGTTATTTTTTTTCTTCGTTTGATGTAGCTAAAACTGTAGTGCAGCCCCGCACCTCACTCACTTCTCCGATATTCCCAAGGGACCTCCAAGGTGGGGTGAGGAAGAGTACTAGCATCTGCCCTGTGCCTCTGGTTTCAGGGGCAGGTCGGCTGTGACAGAGGCATGCTTGTCCCCCTGCTCTAACCTGGCTGCTCTCAGGCTGTGCTGCCTGTGGCCAGGTCAGCTCTAATGGGCTCTTTTATGCCTTCCTCATCATTTCTGGTCTTCAGGGATGGCTCAGAGAAATGGCACTGTCGTTTCCAAAGGCAGAGCTCATCTGCTGCCCGAGAGGTTGGGTGCAGTGAACTGGAGAAGAGCTTTCCCCAGGATAAGCAGTGCACCCCTCCTCTGGAAGGAGACGAATGCTCCCTTCCTCTGTAAGCTCCAGGTCATATTTTGCCTGTGACCATGTCTTGTCCCTCTGTTGATGTCAAAAAAAAGTACATTATTGTCATGCACTAACATGTGACTTCTTTGAGGAAAGATGAAAGTAATATGCAGCTCCCCAAAATTAAGTTAGGTTTGAGCTGCACATTTACATGGGTTAGAAGAAGCCGGAGTTCTTTGAGACAAGAAAATTGTCTTAGGGTGCAGCTTTGCATCACCTCCTGCCTGGCATTCGCAGGGCCCTGATCAGATTCCAGCACTTAAAATCTTCTCAGTCTATTTATGTATTTGGTATAGAGTATGGTGGCCCCAGGCATTAAACCTAGAGCCTTCACGCTTTCTGGGCAAAGACTGTATCACTGAGCTGTATCCTCAGCCCTCAGAAGAGTTTCTTAATTAAGATTCATGGGCAAAGTACATAGTATATCATAAGTTAAAGTATTATTTAATACTAAAATGATTAAGCATTTTCTAAAATTAAGACACTAATAGAGAACAAATGTAAATATGTAACATGTCTTTTTCCTCTTAGCATTTTCAGTAACTAAATTTGTTGGCAAGTCCTTTAATTAGCTCAAGAACCTATTCTTCAATTCTGAGGCATCCTCTTACCTTCTCCTTGCTGACCCACGGTACTGGCACCCACAGCTCTTGAGGAGGGGCTACCTTGCCTCACACCTCAGCCCATGTTCATGCGGCTCCCCAGCAGCAGCAGTGTGGTACAGGGGGTGGCGGAAGAAAAGGCTGCCCACCTCATGGTGGTCGGAGGCTGAGAAAGGGAGGGAGAAGCCGGGGAGGCAGATCCACCCTTCCCAGTTGCCGCTTGGTGCCTATCTCTTTCCTAACAGCTAACAGTTAATTAGCTTTCATAATCTGGTCATCTTCCAGACACCCGAGGCTTTGGGAGTCGTTTACATCTAAATTGTTATCCTAAGTCGTCTTCTCTATCTCAAGTTTTTAGCTTGTTTCATAAATGCTCTCCTGTTGATTCTTAGATTCTTGTCTTGGTTCTTTCCACCATCCATTCCACATGCCCTGTCTAGATAGGTTCTTCCGTACCCTTGTTCGTGTACCACCCATATGGTGACTACTAGCCAGTCATTGTCTTCAGTTTGGAACTCTCTTTACCTTCAAAACCCGTTGCCACCCAGCTATCTCTATATAGTATCCCAGTGTATACCCTAAGAGCACCAAGCCCCTCCCTCTGTTTTTTGTCTTTTTGAGATAGGGTCTCACTATACAGCTCAGGATGGCCTTGAGCTCACTTAGAAGCTCAGGCTTGTCTTGAGCTCACAGTGATCCTCCTGCCTTAGCCTCCCAGTGCTGGATTATAGGTGTGCACCACCTTCCTGGCCTCTAAACCCCAAATTATCTTCCATAGTGAAGCTTGACTTTTATCTGTCTTTGTGAGATTCTACCCTCACCTATACCCAACCAGCAAGAGTGTGAGTCATCCTAATCCCTTTCTCTAGTTTATGTCTCAGTTCTCCCTGTAGTCCAGTATTTTCTTCATTCTATTCCTGCCTTTCTGTCTTCACTGGATTTTTTTTTTCTTTTTTCTTCCTCCCTTTTTTTATTTCAAACCCATATCTTTGTAGCCTCTGTTCTGGTGATACTTTTTCTAATTGATCTTCCTGTGTATAACCTTGTCCCTTAGCTCATTTGATTAGTTTTATTATATATATTTTGGGGAAGGGTCTGGAGGATGTTCAGGGTCTCACTACTAGGTGGACTCCACTGATCCACCTATTTGCAGCCTCCCAAGAACTGGGATTGTAGGCGTTTGCCACCACGCCCAGTCTCAGTTGCTGTCTCAGCATGCCTGGGGGGAGGGGCTGGCATGACAGGCCCAGAGATGGAACCCTAGCACCTGAGCCTGCTTGTAGGCACTTTAATTACTGTTAGATTAAATGCAAGATATTTAAGATATCATCTTACAGATAAAACTTAAGTTATGATGATGGTAGTAAACACATATACTAAGCATTAACATATACTTGGCACTATGTTTAAAAATCTTAACCTATATTAACTCATAGAATCCTCATAATGACCACTTGAATAGGAGTTACTCGTTTTACCAATAAGGAAAGCAAACAGGAAGAGATTAAGTAACTTGCCAGGAGTTATGGAGCCAGGCTGTGGCAGCTGGACCAGACTTAAGGTTTTGCCTTCAGAGTCAGTTCAGACCCTATATTGTCTCCCTGGAAAATCACCTGTGGCTCAGTCCTGTGGCCTAGTGAAGGTCTTGCTGGTCTTGGTGCTGACTGCCAGAGTGTCTTGTTGTCAAAATGGGTATAGTAAGAGTTTCCAGTAGGGGCATTATGTGAGCAGGGGTACATTATATACTGAGATTGGTTTTAGTAATAGTTTGCTTTTTAACAGCTGTACCTATGAAGGTTTCTATGAGGATGTGTCACTTCATGTGGTAGGATGACAAAAGGTCTCTGAGAAATTTCAGGCCATTGATTAGACAGGGAGTATTGGGGATTTTTTTTTTTTTTTTTTTCCATTTTAGGGAAGAGTCTGAAGGGCCTTCTAAGGGTGATTAGGAAAGGGTGTCAGAGTCTCCCTGCTAGATCAGACTCATAGTGATCCACCTATTTACAGCATCTTAAGAGCTGGGATTATAGGCAGTGTCACCATACCCCGTCTCAACCTCAGTGTGCCCCAGGGCAGGCCCAGCTCGGATGGAATCCTTGACCCCTGTGCCTGCCTGCAGGCGCTTTATTATGCTGCTATTTGGCTGGCCTGGGCATGGTCCTTTTATTTTTAAGTTTCATTATTTTAAGAAAGCTTGCTAGATCTTTCCATCATGCAAGATTTGAAAGAAAAGCCAGACACTAAAGAAAAGAAACTATGAAGCCAAGAAGGCTGCTGCCAGTTGCACTGGTAAAAAGGGTAAGGTGAAGGCAAAAAAGTCCAAGAAGGGGCAGCCCCCCTGCAGCTGAAATCCTGTCCTTGTTAGAGGAATTGGTAGATACTCCCATTCTGCTATATATTCCAGAAAGGCTTTGTACAAGAGAAAGTACAGAGCTGCTAAATCAAAGGTTGAGAAGAAAAAGGAGAAAGTTCTTGCTAACATCACAAAAGTCAGTGGGGACAAGAATGGAGGTACCTAGATAGTTTAGCTTCGAAAAATACCTAGGTACTACCCAACTGAAGATGAACCCCAAAAGCTCTTGAGCCACAACAAGAAACTCTTCAGTCAGCATGTGAGGAAACTTCAAGCTAGCATCGCTCCTGGTGCCATCTTGATCATCCTCACCAGAGGTCACAGAGGCAAGAGAGTGGTCTTCTTGAAGCAGTTGGCCAGTGGCTTGCTACTTATGATTGAGCCTCTTAGCTACTTACGATTGAGCCTCTTATCCTTAATCGTGTTCCTCTAACACAAGAAATTAGTCATTGCCATCTCCACAAAAATTGGTATCAGCAAAATGAAAATCCTCAAATGCCTCACTGATGCTTCAAGAAGAAGCTGCAGAAACCCAGACACCAAGAGACTAAGATCTTCAACACCAAGAAAGAGATACCAGATTTCAGAGCAGTGCAAGGTGGATCAGAAAGCAGTAAACTCACAGATTTTACCAAAAAACAAAGCTGTTCCTGTTATCAAAGCTCTGGGGTTTCCTGTAGTCTGATTTTGCTCTGACAAATGGAGTTTATCCTCATAAATTAGGGTTCTAAATTTCTTACCAAGAACCTAATTAAATAGTTGATATTAAAAAAAAAAAAAAAAAAAAGAGAGAGAAGAAAGAAAGAAAGCTGGTTAGGTAGGGCCAGAGAAATAGTTCAGCAGCATAAGCCCCTGCCTGACAGATGCAAGGTCCTAAGTTTGACCCCTAGTACTGGGGGGGAAAAAAAAAAAAGCTGTCTAGCCAATTAAATTTTAATTTTAAAAAAATTTGTATTTGGGGCCCAGCGGGATGGCTCAGTGGTCTAAAGCACCTGCTTGGGAAAGCTTGGATGGCTTCAGGGACCGCGGTTCAATTCCCAGCGCCACATGCTGCTCCAGCCCTGCCCTGAGGGCGCGGGCTGAGCCAGCCATAAAAATGAGTGAATAAGCAAATAAAGGTTATGAAACAAGAAAAACATAAATAAATAAAATAAAAAATTATTTTTAAAAAAATTTGTATTACATAAGCAATGTAAATTTCTTTTACTTCCAAGTCTTCTTCATCACCATTATCTCTTAAGTTCTTTTCAACTATGAATGACCAAGAGTTTGAGTTTCTGTCATCTTTCTAAACTGTGTATCACAAAATCCAAATGTATGAGCTTATTTATAGTAACAGCATGATAAACATGGATATGGGGGCCAGCGAGATGGCTCTGCAGTCTAAAGCGCCTGCCTAGGAAAGTTCAGGCAAGCGCTGGGACCGCTACTCAATCCCTGGCACCACATGCTGTGCCACCCCACGCCAGGGCGGGCTGAACCAGCAATAACACAAATAAATGAGGTTTAAGAAAAATAAAATAAAGTCTTTAAAAAAATGGATATAGTACAAATTTTAAAATACACTAGTCATTTAGATTTTGTTGTAAAAGGTGGAAATGTCATGCTGGATAGGCTCTATGTAAGGAATAAAAGAAAACAGAGTTTCTAAGGTTCTCTTGAGAAAGTTTACCTCAGGCTGGGAAGAGGCTCCCGCCAACCCAGCTTCAGCTGTCAGCTGTGTTCAAGCCACTGGCTGCAGAGGCCAACAGAAAACCCAGCTGAAACAAATCAACACAGAATTTAACCTGAACGTTTTGAAGTGTGAGGTCCTGGGTTTGATCCCCAGTTCTGGAAACAATAAAAAAATAATAATAATAAATAACCTGAACATTTTGAGACCTAAAGAAAGAAAAATCTTAAGAGTTCATTTTACAGTTGGCACCGTGAATGTGGCATTTTTTATCAAGGGTCTTAGGATCTTAGGGAGGCGGTGTAGTGCCTAGGGAGCGTGTTTCCATCTGTGCCACTAGGATGCTGATGGAGATAGTTACCTGGTAGCTCCAGTCTATTGTATCTCTTGAGTCTGAGGTAGTTGAGATCTCTGCATAGATCGAGTCAATATACTGCTTACAGCATCCTGTAAGTCTACTAATTATGATGATTTATTTTTATCCTGTCCTCATAAATCAGTTCCTGTAGAGAAAATCATTAAACAGTATCTTTACTCTTTGAAAGTACTACTGCTAGCTTTTGAGTCTTTATTATTATTATTATTATTATTATTATTATTATCATGATTATTATTTGAATGTGTTAGTTTCTGGGTTTGTTGTGCTAAATTTTATAAAGTCATTTGCTGATTTCATAAATTCTACTATTTAAAATCCTAGAGAAGGCATTTCAGTTGAAGTTATTTGATGTTCTGAAAATACTATTAAACTTTGGGGAAAAAGCTGAATTCTTAAATATCTAAGTAAAGAAGCTGCTTCTTTATTTCTCCTGCTGCTGGGGATTAAATCCAGGACCTTGTGTGTGGTAGACAGACCACATCTTTTGTACCAGCAAGACAGTTGGTAATAATATATCACCAAACTTTATGAAGAACAAAGTATTCCATCGTTAGAACAGGGATTCACTAAAGAAGCAGATCTTCTTGGTCATTCTGTGGCTACAGAACGTCCTTGCCATTTTGCTGTTTCTGCTGGGTTCTGCTCCGACCAGTCTAGTAACAGGTATACAATAGGTTTTCTTCTCAAACATTTTTCTTGGGAGTCAATCCCACTTTTAGACATTTAGAGACTAACATGTTATCAAAATAAGCTTATCCTCATCAAAATTGGCCTGATTATTTGCACAAGTGCAGAAAAGATACAGATTGACCCCATGGGCTCTTTGTAAGTTTGCTTTGCTGGAGTGTTTGATAAACAATCTCAGGTTGGACTGTTAAGTCTTTCTAGACTAGGAAGCCAAACCAGTTATTTCTTTCTTATTTTTATTTATTTATTTATTTATTTTATTTTTTTTTTTTTTTTTGGTCTTTTTGAGACAGGGTCTCGCTATGCAATTCAGGCTGGCCTTAGACTCACTTTTGTAGCCCAGGCTGGTCTCGAACTCACACTGATCCTCCTGCCTCAGCCTCCCAACTGCTGGGATTACAGGCGTGCGCCACCACACCCAGCTAAAACCAGTTATTTCCAATAGTATCCTGTTGTTAAGTAGCTTAAAAATTTCCCCAAATCTGGGAGATAAAGCATTAAGGAAAACTAAAAGTTATTTTAAAAATTGTCTTCATTCAGATCCATGTTTTTGTTTTTATTATTATTACTATTATTATTATCATCATCCTTATTGGGGGAGTTGGCAGGATCTCACTGTGTGTGTAGTTCAAGATGGCCTTGAGCTCACTTTGATCCTCCTGCTGCAGCCTCTCCCCAGTGCTGGGATTGAGGGCTGGGCCACCACACCCAGCCTTATATGCCTGATCCTGCTTAGAAGCTTCATGAAGCTATCAGTTTTTCATTGAAGTCTAGAAATCTTTACCCAGTCTAACTGTATGACTTTAAAGTTACTAGAAATTTATAATCAGAAGCCAAGTGCAGTGGCATACTTGTATTCAAGAGCTGGTTGCTATAGCCTCAGCTGTAGGCTGATGCAGGAGGGTCTACTGAACCTAGGAGTTCAAGATGAGGGTGACAATATAGTGAAGCTCTGCCTCAAAAACAGATAAACTTGCATTCAAGAATACTTACTGAACACTTTTCCATAAATCTCTGAAGAAGCAACAGCTTGGAAATATAGGCAATTGCAAATACTCTTAGACAAAAATCAAAATGATAATTGTCTATGGAAGTCAAAGACTTAGAAAGGCCCCAGTTAAAAATCTGAGAATAGGGCCGGCGAGATAGCTCAGCAGGCTAAGTGCCTCCTTAGGCAATTACAGGGACTAGGGTTCGATTCATGGTACTGCATGCTGAGCTGGCCACAGAGACTGGGCATGGTGGCTTATGCCTGTAATCCCTGCAGTGTGGATGCTGAAAACAGGAGGATCCCTAACTAAATAAACCTGAGAGTCTATTGTAGCCCACAACTTACCAGCAAAGTTGATTATTGTGTGGCATACAGGAATCTAATGTAACCAAATAATAATTGGCATCATCTTAATTTCTGTTCTGAATCTTTGACTTTTGCACACTTTTGTCGGTAATATACCTATAAACATAAAGAAGACTTAGCTTTATTTACTGTTGGACAATGCTTCCCATATAATTTAACATATCAGACAAGCCTAACTAGTTTAATCTCTGCCTTTTACAACGTGAAAGACATCTTTTGAGCTTTCTAGGGCCCAATTAGAAAAATCCCAAAGTTAATTTGAAGTCAGAAATTAGAATTTGAGGGACTAGAATGTACTCACTAGTTAGTAGAGCACATGTTCAACCTATGTCATGCCCTGGTCCAGCCTCCAGCAAGGGAGCATGGGGATTGGATTTGGAGAGGTTTGCCTGAAGTATCAAAAAACCTACCCACTGGCTCAGGCCTGGGAGTATAGCTCAGCAGGAGAGCTGAGCCCTTCCTTCTGTCCTCAGCACCAAAGCAGTAACAGACACATCAAATAGGATTGCAAGTCACAGCGAAATAATCATTTATTTAACTAGGGTGATAATTAGAAGACTTCAGAAGGAAAATAAAGAAGGTCACCTAGTTGTCAACAAGAATTCCAGCTCTTTTAATGTTGAGATTTACTTTTGTCAAGTAATCAAGTCCTGCATAAAAGGCAACACAAAGCACAAAGAGCTGTTTTGATAAAACCCAGTCTTTTTCCTAGGCTCCTTGCCTACAGTGTCACTGCTTTCTGTTAAAAGCAGATCAGTACTTTAAAAACCCCCACTGTTTCAGCAGAAAGGGCCACCTTGTAGTTTTTCATCACTGTAATTTGTGTTGTGTGCGTGGTACTAGGGGTAGAATCCAGGGGTCTTATACCTGGCACTTTACATTTTTGAGGCAGGGCCTTGCTGTGTAGTCCAGATTGGCCTTAAGCCTGAGATCCTCTTGCCTCAGCTCCCTGAGCACTGGGTTCTGTGCGCCTCCACATCCCATGCAGTTTGCCATTTCAGCAAGCTCATATTTCCCAAGACCTAACTTCTAGGAAACTGGAGGATTGTCTAGTCATAGTGAAGGACTTAAGAGAAATAAGAGGGTCTGCATGAACTCCAGAGGCTTGATGTCCACATATGTTGTTCTGTGTGACAGTAAACAGGGTCAGCTGGTCTCAAGAGGGCTTGAATGTAAGTTTACCATGGTAAACTTTTCAGAATCCAGAGAAACCTATTGCAAGCGTATTAGGGGTTGGAACCATGGAGAAACTGGAAATAACCATCCTGCTTTCTGCTCTGAGACCCTGAAGGGTGGTCAAGTAGATTTGCACATAGAATTATTAATCTCTAAGGAATTAAGTCTCTCCATGTTGGCACAAAACCTATGTGACCTCTGTTTTTAAATGATGAGATGGCATAGGAAGAGGCTTAGTGGGGTCTGCTTGAATTTGTTGGACTCTACATTTGTCATTCCTCCAGTTGACACTGGATGTGGCCCATAAAACTTGGGTACTTCAGTTAAATTGGGCTTGTGAGGGCTGTCATCTTCCTCTGTGTCCAGAACAGACTGCAATGGACATTGAAGACCTGGCCTGGGTGGTTGCATTTCCATTAGAGGCAAACTGCACTGCACCATTTGGCTTAGACAGAAGTTGACCCAGGTTGTGTCAGATGGCCAAGAGAAATGTTTTGAAGAAAAAGGCTTGAGTCTCTTCTGTGAGTTAAACTGCTGTTGTAGGGCTTACTTGTTGGAGCAGTGCCCGGTCCTGGCCAGAGATCATTCTAGGTTATCCACTAGTTGCCATGGAGCTGCTGTAATTGCAAGGCTAGTAATTTGGAAGCCTTTTCTTTCTTATCTTGTTCAAAGGTCCTCTGGAAACGTCCTGCAGTAATTACTGGTTTAACTGGTCCTATAGCTCCCATGCTATCCCTTTTTAAAAATGAGCTCTGCTGGTCTCAAGAGAGAATCCCTTTGCAGAGAGGGCAACTGTAGCTGACAGTTGTATCCTCAGTCTGTTGGACACCAGAATGTGGTCACAAAGGGGCGTCTTAGTGAAATGTAACATCAGTGAGTGGGCTTATCTTTCTTTTGCCTGTAGATCTGGATGACAGATCATTCCGTGTCAGTGGGGAGCACTTTAGGAATGGCTTTCAGAAAGTATTTTGTAGTTTTCCAGGCTTTGCTTTTCACTGGTCCAGGTGAGGCTTCCTTGTCACTCAGGTCTTCTCTCGGGGGATAGGGGATCAGCCTTTCTCTCCCACTCATCTGGGCATCCTCAGGCCCCATCAGTATGGTGTCAGTTGGTGATGGTCCAGTATCTTGGGTTAGGGGTCCCAGTTAAGGCCCTGAATCCTTTAGAAAGCTTTTTAGGTCCTTTCACTCAGGAGTTGTTTTCCCTTTAGTGCTAGGGATTCTCATTCTGAGCACATTGGGAGGCTGAGGCATGAGATTCTTAACACAGCCCTAAGCTCTGTTTTGGTGCATGAAATATAAGTCACTATGAATTATCTCCTGCGTTTTCAGGTTGGTTAACAATGGTTTTTTGGGGAATGAGGAGGTGTTTTTTCTTCCAGTGAGGAAAGTCAGTTCAAACAGAATTACTGTAGTGTGACTGTTGATGCAATGTAGGATGACAGGAAGCTGGAGGAGTTGGTGTCACTTTCATTAGACTGGGTATGGGGTAGCTTGAGTCGTTTGTGAAGCTTCTGAATACCAGTTGAACTAAAAATCCCCCCAAGGGTGTGAGGGGGAGGGGTTGGGGGTGCCTCAGTATAGCAGGCCCGAAGCCCTTGTTTCCATACCCAGCACTGAGTATGTGATGCTGGGTGTGTGAGTACAAATTGGTCCACTGATTGGTTCCTAATCCCAGCAGGGTAGATACAGTGTGAATGGGGCTGGAAGGTACTGTTAAGGTCTTTTGTGACTTATGATGTCTTCTATGAACTGTTGCCCTTCTGCCATGTGCTGCCCTACCTTGGAGCCAACCAGTGATAGACTGAAACCTCCACAAACTGTGAGCTAATTAACTTTTCCTCCCATAACTTTGGGCATTGAATAGTTTGTCTCAGCAATGAGAGAAAAGTGACTAACAGAGGGGAGAAAATCTTGTTTACTGCATCTAATTCAGAAGGCTTTAATTCCCATGAACATATTAGATGAACAGCCTGTTCATCTGGGATCTTACCAATAAAAGACCATTATAATTCTTTATTTTCTATGTATTGAGTACAGGGTGTACAGAATCTGTAGGGTCTCACTACATAGATCAGACTCAGTGATTCCCCTCTTTTCAGCCTCCCAAGCACAGTGATTAAAGGCATGTGCCACCATGTCTAGTCTCAATCACCATCTCAGCATGCCCCATGGGCAGGGCTGGCTCTTGCAGAGCAAGCCAGAGATCAGACTTCCGGCCCATGCAAGTGCTTTAGTCTGCTGAACTATTTGGCCAGCCCTAAGACCATTATAATTCTGAATTACGCTCTTAGCTCACTTTTGCCATTTGGGTATTTGTAATTTCCAGGTCCATAATTCTGTTTATTATTATTAGGTCAGATCTTTAGAAATTAAGGAGTCCAATTTTATGTTGTCTCCTGGGTCTCTCTGACAGGGAGATGAGCAGGTTTGGGTCACATATTCCTTCCCAGCATTTCTTGTACATTTCCTTGTGTCCAGTGGTAATCTGAGGTCTATTGTCCCATTCACTGACTAGCTTATCCTCTCATAGAAGACTTCGTTTCTAGTGGTGAGTGCTCTAATACCTTATAGGTGCCTGACCTTGGTCCACCACTAAAACTGTGTTTTTTGTTTCCGAGGTCTTGTCCTCCTTAACCAATGGTTTCTCTTCCCTTGGTGTATGAGACTGCACCACACCCCGAGATCCATCTCTTCTGGTCAGCCCTATCCCCTGCCAGCAGACCTGCTGTAATAAAAGCCCTCAGAGACCAGTCTCCTTTCAGAGGCCACACCTAGGAATGCATGAGGCTTTGGTGGGATATCTAGATAGAAACCATAACAATGTCCTTAATGTTGTAGTTTGATTATGTGGCATTTAGCAAGAATGACTCCATTCTGCTTTGGACTGGTCTGTGGGGTACTGATGGTCCCCAGGCTGAAAGCGCCCCCTGCGCCCCCCCAGTTGTGTTCAGTGTGAGTGAGGGAGTGGACTCTGGAAGAGCCACATCCTGAGTGAGCAGACTCCTAGCTGCACCGTCACTAGATTTGGGTGTCCTGGCCACAAGTTGTTTCAAATGTCCCACTCTCTGTTCTTCCTAAATTGCCTCACGG
The DNA here is from genome assembly GCA_004027025.1 of Myocastor coypus. NCBI lineage: Eukaryota > Metazoa > Chordata > Mammalia > Rodentia > Myocastoridae > Myocastor > Myocastor coypus. The sequence continues at coordinate 15,030 of PVJA010020671.1, read as the reverse complement.
TGACTTCACCTTCCTCTTGGTGATCAGACTAGAAGCCTCCCGCATGCCGTGCACAGCTCCTTCTGCCCAGCCCTGCTCAGCCCTTGTCATGGGCCTTGAGTTTTGCCTGGTGGTTTTCAAATTGGAAACCTCTTCACTACCAGCTCACTATGCGCCGCTCTCACCAGGCGTCAGTTAGCTCTCCTCCAAATCCACCCCCAGCTCCTCAGTGCACCCTGCTTTATTCTTGCCCTTTCCAGTGCATCTGTCTGTCACAGCAGAATGTTCTTCCTGCGGCACAGCTTTGCTCATGTTATTCTCCTGCTAAAAATAAAACTAGATTTCATAGATCAGCACTGAGTCCCTCTATCTTTTTACCTGAAGTGATTTCCCTTCGCTCAGCCTGGTGTTCTGAAGTACTTGCTTGAGGACAAACCCGTGGCCGAGTGTTGCTGCTCAGAAGGGGGCTTTCTGTGTGTGGCCGGCCCCTTTGGCCTCTGTGCCTTCTGCGGCTGCTGCCTCGGCTGCTCGTAGATCTTCTGCTTTCCAGATGCCTTATAGGCTAACAGATGGCTCTGGCCACCCTGTGCTGGTGAACTCAGCGCCTCTGCTGCTTCACTTGATCACTTCTTCCTAAGTTCCAGAATGCTAGGTTTTACTCCATACTCCTTATGTGTACTGCCACTACCCCCAGCACTCTTCCTTCCTAGGAATTGAGTACAAGAACTTACTCAGTTTAGGGCTGGGGGTATGACTCAGCAGTATAAGTGCCTGCCTGGCAAGCACAAGGTCCCAGGTTTGATCCCCAGTACCGCCAAAAATAAAAAAACAATAAAAACATTTAATTAAATTACTTGGTTTTATGACCAGTTGTGCTGAAAAGTCCTGATGTGTAAGTACACAAAGCCCAAAAGTGGGGCTAGCCAGATAGCTCAGTGGATTAGCATGGGCCAGAGATTTGATCCCCCAGCATGCTTGGGAAGCTGAAAACAGGAAAATCTGATCTACATATTGAGACCTTATAGACTCTGTACTAAATATATTTAAAAAAAAAAAAAAAAAAAAAAAAGAGGGTCCTCCTGAGCTTACTTGATGAGGGAAAGAGGGCTGACTCCTAGGGAGAGGCAGTGCTTCGCCCTTCCTCTACCCCAAAGTTACTTATGGCTAACAGGCATTGCAGGCCTCTTTTTAACCTTCGTTGGGTTTTAGGGTGGAGATGGAGATCTGCTTTCTCTTTCTAAACCTGGTGCCTTTTTAGAGAGTTGTTCTTACCGTGACATTCTGGAATAGGAAGCACTCTATAGACTACTCACAGAAAAGAACTGTGCATTAGCATACTGGATTGAGTGTTCTGGTTAGTCTGAGCTCCCTGTCTGTGGCTGTAGGGAATTGTTACCCTGAGGGCATCAATAAGAGGGGGATTAAAGGTCTTTACGGAATTCTCTTAGGATGATCTTGGTATTCATCCCGTGATTGGGGTCTAGAGTAGATTTTAAGGATCTTTAATTTGTACCTAGCCAAGCTTGTAAATATGAAGCTGACTACTGGATGAAAGAAAACAGTTGAACAGTTTTTTGAAAAGATGACATTGAAAATTATATTCTCTTTCATAGTTTATGAACTCTGGAGCTGGAAAATTATAAAAAGATCAGTGTCTGCTTGGCCTTTCAGTAGGCATCGTGCCAGCCCAACTCCCAGCTGTGAGTTGTAGTCTACTATTTTGGAACATAAGGGGTATTATGAAAGTAGAACACCGATTGAAGAATTCAAAACAGATTTTTAGTACTTAGAGTTAAGTAAAAAGTACATGTCTTATAATTTGAGGGGAGTAACAGGCCTTTTAGTAAAGAAACTTAACTCCTCACAAGTATTTTTTATAATATTTGATTTTGAGAAAAAATATAAGGATTATAAACTGATAATGGAAAACCTGAAAATAATTTGCCTTTGCTTCTTTGTCACAAAATGTTTATTTTATAATTGATCATCTGTGTTTCTCTGCTGTGCATTTCCCCCAGGAAACTGTATCTCGGCGCCCTTAATTGACATTGACAAAATAAACAGAAGATCCCTGGGGCGAGGCCTTTCTGTGACAGAACGAGTTGAGGAGCTCGGTTCTTTGATCTTTGCTTTTCCCTTTTCTTCTTTGCTGTTGAAGAGGGAATAACTGCACCTATTCTAGATAATTTTAATTACAGTCTTAAAATCTATTTAGCATATATCAGTGGTGGGAAAATTGCATTAATTTTTATAAACTTATATGAGATGATTCATACCTGACATTAAATATTTTCTGTTTTCTTACAACATTTTAATAATTTCAAGCCAGGTGTGGTGGTGCACACCTACAATCCCAGCACTTTGGAGGCTGAGGCAGGAGGATCGATGTGAGTTCTAGACCAGCCTGGACTACAAAAGTGAGGTCAAGGCCAGCCAGAACTGCATAGTGAGACCCTGTCTCAAAAAGACAAATAAAAATAATGAATTCAGGTTTGGTAGATTTTTTTTTTAGTCACAGGTAATAATATAAATAATAATTGCCTTAGGCTAATTGCATTGGTAATTTAATAAAGCATAGTTGGTATGCCAGTATTCAAAACCACCACTCTGGGCATCTTAAAGTACATACGTTTTTGTTATAACCTAATAGCAGCTTGTACTGGGAATATGTTATATTAAATTTGCATTTTCTCTTTTTTTCCCCATCCTTTACAGGAAGGAGCTTGAAGCCTTCAAAGGTAATTTTGTGTTTAATTTTTCACTTTAAAGTTGTTGAGAGTTAATTGATGTCAGATGTTCTCTCTTGATGATGAAAAGAAAAACCATTCTTTAAACCAAATGATTTACATCAAAAGATAGAAGTTTGTTTAATTCTGCTTTGTAGGTCTTATTTACCGTGTTTTTGATACTCTATTTTACCTGACACAAAGTGAAGAGTTTCTACAATGACTATCACAAGTAGTATGTAAGCAGGGGCCCTGGTACTACCTTTGAGGTTGTTGATCAGTTATAGAAGACTGCACTTTGTGTCGAGCCAGGAGGGATGGTGGTGAGGGTCAGCTTGTGCCCTGCAAGGGTTCCCCCGGCCTGGTGCCTTGTGAGAGGGTCCCATGCTGGATCCTGTTCTGACACCATTCAACACTTTGGTTTGTGTATGTGTGTTTTTTGCTTTGTTTGCTTGTTTTGTTGTTGTTTTTTAAGACAGGGTCTTACTATATAGTCCTAGTTGGCCTTGAACTCACTAGGAAGCCCAGTCTGGCCTTAAATTTAGTAATTCTCCTACCTGAGCCTCCCGAGTGCTGGAATCACAGGTCTGTCCCTACATACCCAGCCTGTATTGTGACTTTGATGAATGTTTTTATGTTTCCAGGCACATTTTTTCCATCTGTAACAGTGGAGAATCATTCACTATATTCTGAAATTTGAATGTGTTTTAATTTTAGGAAGTCACTGGAGAGTAATTTTTTATCATGTTGCTTCTTTTTGGTCTTGGAGAAATACTGGTAAAAAGTAGAAAAACCACAAACTTTCCAGCAGGTTGAGACATCCAGGTGTGCTATTTTTTTAATAGTTCATTCGCACTTAAGTAGTAAAAGTGTTAGTCTCGGGCCAGGGATACAATTCAGGGGCACAAGTGCCTTCCTGGCAAGTGCAGGGTCGAGTTTGATCCCTGGCTACACACACACAAAAAAAATTATTAGTCTCAGATTTGTTCTAACAACCAAGAATACTTTCAGTGGATTACTAAATCACTTCTGGTTTCATGATTATTATATTGTATATAAATTAACATTGACCTTTAGGGTCACTAAGTGATTAAAGATTGTCCAGTATGTCATTTTGTCTTAGTTTTTCTTGCTATGAGAAAATACCCTACACCCAAAGTTAAAGGAGGAAAGGTTTATTTGGCTTCTAGTTCATAGGGGTTTCAGTCCATAATGGCCTAGCTCCAAAGAAGGGTGGATGGCAGAGGGGCATGGCAGAGGAGGATCAGCTCATGGCAAGCAGAAGGCAGTAAAGCAAGGGAGTAAAGGAAGGCCACCGCCCTCTCTGTCCCGTGTGTCTTACCCAGGCTATTCAGGGCAGCAGCACTCACACTCCTAATCCTAGTGCTCTTCATCTTGGTATTGCACCAGGAATCAGTGCCAGCACTATACACTCTAGATCCAGCTACCCACCAGGGACCTTTTGAGGCTTTGCAGGGGGACACATAGACGTAAGCCCTAACACATTTCTAGTTGAATTGTCCATGTGGTTGATCTGTTTGTTTGTTTTAGAAAAAAATGATTACTTTTTAAGATGCAAGATTTAAAGGGTTCTTCCTTTGATGGGTAGAATTGCACACACTTGTTTTAGCTAGATTTCACTTTGACTCACTGCAGCTCAGACTAGTTTGTTATGTTAAATGATCATATGATGTTATTAAGTTTGAATCAGTATTCATGGACATTATTTTTCATCACTGGTTTAAGATTTGAAATCCTCATAAAATGCTCTTTTTCCCTCTTGTTCTTTCTTTTGTTTGACTAGTTTAGTATTTTGCAGTGAGAGACAATCAAAAGCAATCAAATTAATATTAAGAGACAGGCAGGGGCACACATTATGTAAAATGTCAGCTTTACTTGCACCTCAGTGCTGAGGAATGCTTTTTTTAGTATAATGATAATCACGAAAGAGACCAGCTTAGAACAATTCAGTTTAAGCTGAGATATATTGTTTATATACACATCCATAATTATGTACAGCATTTAGCAGCACATTAGATCTACCCACAAGCTACTGTAAGCTCTTCTAATTTGAGCAAAACCTCAATGAAATTGTCAGGCATGGTAGCATACCTGTGACCCCAGCACCCAGGAGGCTGAGGTAGGAGGATTACCAAAAATTCAAGACCAGTCTCAGTTACATAATGAGTTGAGAGCCAGCCTACAGCCTTGTTTCAGAAAAAAACATAGTTAAATATTGCATCATAGCAGAATTTTGGTATCAGTGCTCATTAAAAGTTGTCTCTTCCCAACTCCTGGCACAGTGGCCTGTGCCTTAATCTCAGCTACGTGGGAACTGAGGCAGAAAGATCACTTGAGCCTGGGAGCTCAGTGCCAGCCTAGGCACTGTGACAAGACTGTGTCTCACAAAAGATAAGTTTACTCTCAAGTATTTTCTAGTATTTCAAAGCATAAAATAATTTTATAAGAACAAAATCATAAGTTTAATTGCTCTTACAAAGTGTTACTGGAGGGGCCCGGCGGGATGGCTCAGTGGTCTAAAGCGCTTGCTTGGGAAAGCTTGGGCGGCTTCAGGGACCGTGGTTCGATCCCCGGCACCACATGCTGCACCAGCTCTGCCCTCGGGGTGGGCTGAGCCGGCCATAAAAATGACTGAATAAACAAATATGAGTGAATAAACAAAACTTGTTTTCTGAAACAAGAAAAAAAAATAAATAAATATAAAAAAAAAAAGTGTTACTGGAGAAAAAAATTTAAAAATTCATCCAAACATACATAACAAATTTTTATTGTTGCAGTACTAGAGATTGAAATCAAAACCTTCACACTGAGTATATACTCAGTTCATTTTTTATTTTTGAGACGTAGGAATTGATTTCATTGATTGACCGGTTGATAGAGACAAGATCTCACTATGTAGTTCAGGCTGGCTATGAATTAATTCAGTATAAAGCTCAGGCTGTCCTTGAGCTCCCAGTGATCCTCCTGCCTCAGCCTCCTGAGTGCTGGGATTACAAGCCTGTGACTCCATGCCTGACTTTAACAGCGTTCTTACTTTTGAATATTGCCTTTGTTTCCCTTTCTAGGTTGTAGAAAATTAAAAGGTGTTACCTCCTTCAATTTTCTCATTCAATTTGTAGTTGTATTCAGAACCTTTCTATCCTGGGGAAGAACTAACTTTGCGGGATCAAAACACAACACCAGAAACTTGCAACTATATTTTTATTTACTTACTTATTTATTTTTGGCAGGACCAGGGTTTGAACTCATGACCTTGCACTTGCCAGGCAGGCACTTGTGCCACAGAGTTACCTCCCCAGCCTTGCAACCGTATATATTAATGTAGGTCAGTATCATACACGCAGTCCTAGATTCTCTTTTTCTATATTCCTCCAAATCAATTTGGTTCACCTTTCACTTCTATTATGTAAGGCAGATCTCTACAGTATTATTAAAAGCAGTTGTTTTAATGTTGGTAGCATGAAGATTTTTAGTGTTCCTCAAGATCATGTTTTTTATACATTTTTGTAATAGTCACTTGAATAGTAGACAGTAGGACAAATGGGATCCTAAAAGTCTTAATTTTATACTTTCGCTGGAGAAGGAATCACATTGTAAGTACATACAGAGGAAACTTTTTCCCTTTAAAGTCCTTAAAGATAGGGAATGTGAGCCTGTGTAAACATGTCTGTTATTCAGGGATTATAAATCATCTTTCCACTCTTAATTTTTAGAATAGATTGTCATCCCATGTGTAGGTCTTAAATTTTTTTTATGATTTTAAAGATGAAAGTCTAGAAATGCTGTGTCATTGAAAGGGTAGAGGTAAGGAGATCTAGGGTTGGCTTTGATTCTTTTTTTTTTTTTTTTTTTTTTTTTTTTTTTTTTTTTTTGTGGAACTGGGGTCAAACTTAGGACCTTGCACTTGCCAGGCAGGCACTTGTGCCCCTGAGCTATCTCCCCTGGGTTTGATTCTTAAGCTCCATAAACTTCGTGATTCAATACAGCTTTGATGCATTTGCTTCTTTACAAGTGCCTTCATCTAAGTATCTAGCCAAATGAGTCACCATTCTGACACACATGACAAGATGAATACTGTGTCTGAAAGGCTACTGGCCAGTATTCCCAGGTTCTTGTTTCTGCCAGTTGAGTGCTTACCCAGAGAACATGGTGTTGACTAGCAAAAGCATTTATTGTAAAATGCAAAATAATCATATATTTCATTAGAACTCTAATAAAGTTGAGGGCTTTAGAAGACTGTATAGGAAAATGGCATTTTAAATTTGCTGCAAAGGTATAGCTAAAAATTAGAAAATATTTGGGAAAATAATTTTTAAAATCTTGAAAGATTATGTATATATACTGTCATATGCCCTACATTTCTACTCTATTTTTAAAAAGACTGAAATTTCACTCAGTGTAGTATGGGTTCAGTCACTGGATCTATACTCAGAGCCTTTGTGAATAATACCATGGTTTTATTTTAAGCAAGTATTTATGTGTGTGTTTTTAATAGAGTCCTATACTGAGTGTTTTTTAAATAATTAAATGACCAGCAGGGGATACGGTTGTACCATATAAGATGTTCGTTATAATCTATGTGGTGTAAAATTACCTTGCCATGTCAGAAATTACCATGTCTCAGTGAAAATATGTCAGGACTTAGGAGTTTTCCTGTCATGGCGGTATAGTCATGAGAGTATGCGGAAAGAGGCAGCTAAGACCAGGCTGTTACACCTTAGCATATTTAAAGCTTTGCTCTGGAATATGGAGCCATTGGATGAGACAGACCAGAGTGAACCAGGAAGAGCTTCCTAGCAGTTTAGGAACAAGAAAGCACAGAGAGGAGAATGTCTAAAGGTGGAGAAATGGGGCTGGGGAGATAGCTCTGTGGAACAAGTGCCTACCTGGCAAGTGCAAGGTCATGAGTTTGAACCCCGGTCCCACAAAAAAAAATAAATAAATAAATAAAATAAAGGTGGAGAAATGGGAAAATAATAAGTGATTTTCATGAAGGAGGACATGCCACTGAAGAGAGGATCGGTGATCTGAAACAGCTGTTTGTGAAAGGAGAATCTGAGTTGCGAATTAGAAGGGAAAAGTTAGGAAGTGAAAGGGACATGAGCTAACTTACATGCTTTTGTGAGTGGACAGCAATCAAAGTACAGCATGAGGAAGAATCAGAGTCAGAGTCTGGGGAGAAAGGTGAAAGTAAAGGTACTGAAGGAATAAAGTTCCTAGAGAAGATTTTGAATATGTTGTCCAGTTAAATCTTCTTTGGAGAGGATCCAGGAACATATCTTTTCCTGAGATCTTAGGGAAAGAATGGCCGATAAAGCAGGGAGAAACTGACATCGCGGAGAAGACATTCTTTCTTAGGGATGCAAGGAAAGCCTGAGTTTTCAGGGCTGTGTTGACAGGAATAGTACCCAACTGTGCTTCGGTTAACCCCAAATTAAAGCAAGAAGAGTGTATGATGGCTGAGCGAGACATGGTATTCCTGGTGCTGGAGAGAGCATGATTGAAACGATTGACCATCGCTCTCAGGTGACTAGGTGCGGCCTAACTGGACTGGGAAACTAGAGGAGGGCACCGCTCGTGGTCAGGGTGGCCCTTGGAGTCCAAGAGCAAATTTCACTTTGAGCACTTACAAGTGAAGCAGTTCCCATGAATGGTGCATTCAGCTGAAGAGGCTGCCTGAATCTGAGAGTTGAGTGTCCCTTCTTTGGATTATGTCTCACGTGGGGCCTGTGCATGTCTCTGTTGGGCAGCCCTTAACAGGTTGCAGATCAAGTTGGTGATCATGGTTGTTGAACTTGGGAAGATTTTGTTAGTTCATTTCAGGAATTAGCTTGAGATGTAAGGCAAAACTGGTCTCCATATGATAATACTTAAGTGATAAGAGACTCTGCTTGGACGCGCACCTGTCCTGTGTCCCCAAAGAGCTAAAATACTATGGCAGAGCTTGTAGGATAGAAAAGCAAACATGTAATTCTAATATGATCTAGGGATAATGGAAATAAGCACATTGAGATGAGAATAGTCAACTGGAGAGGGGCAAGGACACTGGATGGGAATGACAGGCACTCAGGAGGCTGAGGAGAGGGGGTATTGCAGAAAGGAGGGGCAACAATTGCAGAGATGTTTATTTTAAAACTTGGTTAAAATTTTCTTTCTTGTTCTTTGAAGGAACTACAGCTAATTTGTTCATGCTGAGGCAGATGGCGTGTGGGGTGAAGTGATGCAGGCTGATGCTGGACTTCAGCAGGGAGCAGCCTTGTAGGCAGTGCTAGGGAGTTGAGACTGCATGTGAATGGGTGAGCTACAGAGGGTGGGAGTGTGGGAACAGTGAGAGTGAAGGAGAAAAGGAGAGCCCTTTTCTTGTTGTGCCATGGCTTTAAAAATCAGTTTTGTAGGGGCCAGGCAGGATGGCTCAGTGGTCTAAAGGGCCTGCTTAGGAAAGCTTGGGTGCCTGCAGGGACCGCAGTTCGATCCCTGGCACCACGTGCTGCACCAGCCCTGCCCTCAGGGCAGGCTGAGCCAGCCATAAAAATAAATAAATAAACAAACAAAAGTTCTGAAACTACAAAAAAAAAAAAAAAATTAAAAAAATGGGTTTTTTTTTTGTTTGTTTGTTTGTTTTTAATTTATTTATTTATTTTTTTCTTGTTTCAGAACCTTTGTTTGTTTATTCACTCATTTTTATGGCTGGCTCAGCCCGCCCCGAGGGCAGGGCTGGTGCAGCTTGTGTTGCCGGGGATTGAACTGCGGTCCCTGAAGCCGCCCAAGCTTTCCCAAGCAGGTGCTTTAGACCACTGAGCCATCCCGCCGGGCCCCAAAAAAATGTTTAAAATTTTTTTAAAAATCAGTTTTGTATATAAATAGCTGTATGTAATAAATTAGTACAGTAATTCATTTAAAAGACATGTAAATATACATATTTAGGGGTGCATATTAAAAGTCTTTGTCCATCACATGATCAAAAGAGCTTAGAAGTTTACTCTTCTACCCAAGAGGGACAGGGCAGGAAGCAGGAAAACCCAAAGGATTTCAGCAGGGTAGCAGGATAAGATTTGTTTCTTTCAGTGAGTTTTCTGGGACTGTGAAGAAAACGCTGGAGAAGAGCAGGTGTTGGACCACAGAGGAAACTGAGGCCTAAGGATTGCTTGGAGCCCACCTGTTCTGAAGCAGCCGAGGCAACGTAGCAAACCCAACTCAATGCAAACAAAACAGAAACATTAATTGGAAACAGTGGCAGAATGGGGATTCAAGAAATTGAGTAGATAGAATATAAAGAACATTGGTGAAGTGTTCCTCTTATTAATTAATATTCCATTGGACATATATACCACATTGTTCTCCACTTAGTGGCTGATTGGCCTTTGGATGGTTTCCAGGTTTTGGCTGTTATGAATTGTTCTCTCTTAAGTTTTTTGTGCAAGTTTTGAATGGATCTGTTTTCATTTCTCTTGAGTATGTAGCTAAAACTACGTTTATCAGTGGTGTGCTTGTTTAACCGAAGAAATGACAGCCCTTTCCAAAGTGGTTATACTTTTTTTTTTTTTTTTTTTTTTTTTTTTTTTTTTTTTTTTTTTTTTTTTTTTTTTTTTTTTTTTTTTTTGCCCATCAACAGTGTATGAAGGTTGTAATTTCTCCTCCTTCACGGCAATACTTGTTGTTAGCATGTACTACAACATGTTTTGGTGTTCCATTTTGAGTGAGTTTTCGTATTTGTGTGATGTAAGACTCAGTTCATTTTTTTAACCTATTGCTATCCAGTTGTCTCAGAACCCTTTTAAAAGACTCATCTTTCCCCAAATTGCTTGCTTTGGCATCTTTATAGGAAGCCAGTGACCATAAATAAATTTTTCAGGGGATTCTTCATTTGTTACTGCCAATACCATGCTGCATTGATTACTACAGCTTTTCAGTAAGTTTTGAAATTGCAGTGTCTAAATTCTATTTGTTTTGGGTTGTCTTTTTTTTCAGAATCAGTTGGGGTATGTTGGGTCCTTTGCATTTCCATGTAAATTTTGGGATGGATCTCTTCGACAATTTCTATTTATGAATAATAAACACCCACTGGGAATTTGATAAGGACTGTGTTGCAATATAAATCAATTTGGGGAGAATTACTTTTTCTCTATTGGATCTTCCAAGTCATGAATGTGGAATGTATCCCTATTTATGTAGATCTTTTCCCATTTTTCTCAGAAGTAAAGAAGACAAGACAGTGTACTGTGCCAAGAAGCAGTTATCTTTTTGTTGCTGAGAGGACAGAGTGAAGTACAGTCTAGGTCATTGAACTTGGCAATGGAGCACTAATTGATACTCTTAATAGGAACCGTCTTAGCAGCATGGGTGTGCAAGTGTGGGGCTAGAGGTGGAAGCCAGATGGCCAAGGATCGGGAGGAGTGGCTCACGTTGCCTCTTTGCCATTGTGACCCTGGTGCACGGCACATTGGTACTTAATAAATATTCAAATGAGTAATGAGCTAGAGCCAATCATTTCAAAAGCTAAGGTGCTAAGGAAAGCAAAGCAAAGAGGCGGAGAAGGGTAGGTTAACAGAAAGGTTTAAAAAAAATAGTTGGGAGAAACGAGTATATTTTAATGAAAAGGGAAAAGAGACTGTTAAAAGGGAAAGATGAAAACTGAGAGAACCTTATTGTGGGGGCTGTTATTGAGCTGTGAATCAGAGGGGGTGGGATTTAGAGCATCTTGTTTTGAAATAGACTGTTGACAACTGTTCGTAACCTTTGGGATTGAGATGATTTAAAATACTTATTAAAATATGCAGCACCTTCTGAGCCACTGTTTATGTTGCTGAATTTGAAAGAACCTTTAGATGACAGCTACATTAAAGTGAGGTGGGGGAAATGTAAAGATGCCTTATGTAGAAAAAATTGAAACATGTTTTAAATTTTGTAGGCGTGTTTGCAGACAGTAAGATTTCCTGCCTCTCGGTGCGTCACTAACGCATCTCTGTGCCTGGCTTGTGGATACACAAGGATCTGGTCCACTTTTCAGCCTCACCCCCCCCCCCCATTTTGAGCAGTGTTTGGTATGGTCCCAGATGCGTGCATACATCTTCGTACACCAGAGCCCCTGAGAGCTCACGTTCTGTGTGTATAGAGGCAGTAGATTCTGATGTGTGTCTGCACAAGGCATCCGCAGAAAACTAACAGGCTTAATACAGTTTCTGTGGGAAAACCTGCTTCTGGCTCCAGCTTCACTTCCTTTGTTCTCCAGCCCAGAAGATGCTCGTGAGGGGAGCTGCCTGGTAACTGGAGGTTTCCCTTGACCAGCTCTGCTTCTGTTTACTTGCTCAGTTCTCAGATCCATGTCATCTCCAGGACTCACCGAAAATAGTGAGAGGAAGCCCTGTAGGTGGAACTTTATTTCATGTTTTCCTGAGCTGCTTTTCTTTAACATTGTTACCTCCATGCTTTGGGTACATTGCTATAATTTTGCATGGTATACAAAACGTATATTATTAAACAGAAATTTCAGTCTAATTTGAACCTATACATAGTACACATTAATGAGAATATAGCCAGTTTCTTTATATTGACAATAAGTAGCAATTACTGAGTTAATACCTACAACAAGTAAAAAGTGTTGTGTGCAAATTTAGGATTTGCATTTATGGTATGTGTCTTTTCATCTGTCAGGTGAAATTAACCAAGCAGACATTTTTGTAAAGTAGCATTTATATTAAAAGATAAATATAAAATACCAGGAAAGTAATGCCTGCAGTTAGAATAACAGGTCTATTTGTATGGCTCAGCTCCATTAAGAGTAATTCAGCATCCCTGACTGCTGGCATGCTAATTTTCCAAGAAGAGGTTAATATAGCTGCATATGTAGCTATATCAGTGACAGTGTAAACGTAAAATTCATTCTGTGTTATGATATGTATCCATTTAAAATGGCTGGTTCCCAAGGTGGGTTTTGAAAGTATCTTAATGCTTCATACAAATTATAAAGTATATGTTCTTTTCATACTTCGCCAGTACTTTGGTGCACTGTTTAATCACCTATTTTCTAGAAGACATGGTTTTAGTGACACCTGTATGTGGCATTTTCATATGTACATAATCAAGGATGCTGAAGGTATGAAATATGGGGCAGTTATATCTTAAAATTTATTGTGTTTGTTGAGGGTTATTCTGTCTGGGGAGATAATTGAGAAATAATTGCTAATAGTTACTGTATTTTTTAAACTCCCAATTAGGCCTTTATGTGGCATATGTGGTAATGTGTTGTGTGTATCACACACTTCTATGAACAAACCCACTAATTTTCAGGTGGAAAAAAATGAAAGATGGACCTGCACACTTGTCTTACTCTATCATGATTATTCTATGGTTGAGGATAATTCCTTTAGTTTTTCCTCTTGTGTCCAGTTTATAGTCTAGCAAATCTAATCTTTAAGCTTAGACTTTTCCCTGCTAGTACAGGAGATTAAACCTAGGACCTGTACTATGCCCGGCACATGTATGCCCTACCATTGAGCTCTATGCCTAGTCCCAGACTTAAGACAAACTAACGGAAGGAAAACAATAGCTCAGGAACTTGGTATGCTATTGGAGCATTGACGAATGAAATTCCAACTAGAAATAGACCATACTGTTGTTTGTTATTTCTCCAATTACACACACACAAAAAAAACTAGTAGTAATGGAAGTACTAAGTCCTTGAGTGCTTAATTTTAAAGTACTTTTAAGGGAATGCATGACAAATAATAGATTTTCTCTTTCATCAGTTTTTTCTTCATTGTCTTTTAATGAAGTTTTTCTAAGAGTAAAGATTTTAATATAGCCATAATTTTGTGTTAAATTTTAAGTACTTCTCTAATAAATTATTCCCTGAAAAAAATCTTGATATATTAGTGACCAGCAAGACTTTAAAATGTCTTCTCATTTTTTTTTCTTCACATGTCAGTGTAAGGGGTTAAATTGTTCTTAGTGGTCCTAGGGGTTGAACCCAGGGTTTTTTTTTTTTTTTTTTTTTTCCACTGAGCTACATCCTTTTTTTACTTTGAAAAAGTCTTGCTTGGGGTGGGCTTGAAATTGCAGTCTTCTTTCTTCAGCCTCCAAGAGTACTAGAACCACAGGTATATGCCAAGATGTCTGGTTTGCTTTGTAAAAGCTAGCTTATGTTTATGTAACCATGTTTAAAAGATGCTGGGGAGCCAGGCGTGATGGTCACACCTGTAATCCCAGCACTTTGGAGGCTGAGGAAGGAGGATTGGTGTGAGTTTGAGACCAGCCTGGGCTACAAAAGTGAGCTCAAGGCCAGCCTGAGCTGCATAGCAAGACCCTGTCTCAAAAAAGAATAAAAAATAAAATAAATAAAATAAAAGATGCTGGGAGTAAAGAAATATTTATTATACCCTTTTTAAAATTTTATTTATTATTTTTATACTTTTTTCAGAACCTTTGTTTGTTTATTCACTCATTTTTATGGCCAGCTCAGCCCACCCAGAGGGCAGGGCTGGTGCAGCATGTGGTGCTGGGGATCTAACCACAGTCCCTGAAGCCGCCCAAGCTTCCCCAAGCAGGCGCTTTAGACCACTGAGCCATCCTGCCAGGCCCCCTATTATGCCCTTTTAATTCTGGTTCTGAAAATGTTTTCAAATCTAGTTTATTCTCTATTCTAACACCCTGTCTTAAGGTGTGGTATTGTCATACTGTGGCATGCCCTGGAACCCTCTAAGGTGACATTTTATACTGAAGAGGAATTTGCACTCTGACAGCTTGTTTAGCTATTAAGCTACATTAAGCAACCCTGAGAATAGGGTTGATACTTAAATGTTACCTTCCTATAATTTTTTATAAAGATTATGTATCACCATTGTATGATCAATAATTATAGCAATGGAGTGTTTTAGGGATGGATAAGAGCTGTTTTGCTTGTGTATTATTTATGTTTGATATCATGAATAAATGCAGCATTCTGCTTCATTACTTTTTTGCTGGAACATAATATAAATTTGACAGCAAAAATTATACCTTTCACGAATTAAGTTCCAGTACTATAAAAGGGAAAATGCTGTCAAAATTTTACCTGTCAGGCTCAAAAGAATTTTTACCTGTTGGATTCATGTGGAGTCTCATGATTTTGCCTTAGCTTTATGGAGGCGTGGTCTGCAGAAGAACCTGTGAAGGCCAGCAAGACCATGTCTTTAAAAAAGTAAAAAACCATGACTGATCACGTAAGGCCAGGAGGAGTTGGGTGGCCAACTTGCGCCCAGTCCTCACTCGGCTTCACCCGTACAGGTAGCCTGTGCTGCTGTGTGTGCTGTGTGGCTGAGATGGTCAC
>PVJA010020670.1:0-36643 GCA_004027025.1 Myocastor coypus | reverse complement strand
ATATCTTTGACTTAGCTTGTAAATGATATTTTCTGACCATCATTGATATTCTAATAACTTTCCATACAATGTGATATAAGCAGTTACACAATTTTGACACAGATATTTGGAAACTCAAGGAAATACAAAATTGTAGCCTGTCAAGAATATGGTTTTTGGCCCAGTCTCTTATTTTCAAGTACTACTCTTGAGAGAATGAAATGATTGTGAGGACAATATGCAGTATATCACCTTTCAAAGAAAAGAAGGGGGAAAAGAAAAAAAAAAAAGTAATGTGGATTTAGAAAGGTTAATGTTTAATTGTTTGATCAATCTTATATACCTATATGTATTAATCTAAACTGATCTGATGATGAAAATATGTAATATAACCATTGTTAAATTTAAACAATAAAAAAAATTGAAGAAAAAAAAAAAATAGGCCAGCCTAATGTCTCTGAGGACAGAAACTCTCATTTTGTTTTGTCCTTACTTCAGAGAAATGCCTGGCCAGGAGAAACATTGAGTGGCTTTCCACCAGATAGGTTTTTTTTTCAAAAACTCTAAAAAACTGATAGTTGTTTTTTTGTTGTTGTTGTTGTTGTTTTTTTTTTTTTATATAAAATGTCACAAATGACATTATGCTGAAAAGTATCTTTATTACTCTCTAACAATGGTTAACTTAAATGCATACTTTTTTTTTCTTTTTTGGGTGGAACTGGGAATTAAACTCAGAACCTTGCACTTGCTGGGCAGGCACTTGTGCCCCTGAGCTATCTCCCTAGTCCCATAAATGTATACTTTAGTTTTTTGTTTTTGTTTTTGTTTTGCAGAACTGGGGTTCAAACTCATGGCCTTGTACTTGCAAGCAGATACTTACGCCACAGAGCTATCTCCCTAGCCACTTTTAGCATTTTTTTTCAATAAATGTATACTGTCGATTGAAGTTAAATTTATATTCCTGCTGTTTTCCTGTTCAGGTGCCTCCTGTCCCTCCTCTCTTTAAGAACCCCAGTCTCATTTATCATGTTTATTTTACGCTGAGGCAGTCTCCTCTGGAAATGAGGTATTCCAAGGCATTGATGGTGACCTTTTGTAAGACAGCCAACCTTTTGGGGGTTAACTTGTCTTATTCAGGTACTACCATGCCTCTTCAGAATGGAGTGGAATCCTTTATTTTTGTGCTTCTGAGTTTTGGGCATCATTTGAATGTAATGTTGAATTTTTGCCTTTTGTTTATCACTATCCAGTCAAGTGAGCACCGAGTGCCCTGCTTACCCAGATTGGAACTGTGTCCCCTGAGCGGTGTGCATGAACATGTGCACGTGTGTTTACAGATAGCCAAGCGCCAGCTGTCAACCCCACCTCAGTTCTGCAGCCTTGTTTGGAACAACACATGGCTCCTGCTTATTTGAACCTTTCCCCCTTTGTTTTTAACAAAAAGAGGAGATCCACTAAGTGAAAAGTAATCTAAACTTAAGCCCTTAAAATAAATCTAAGCCATACACTTTATATTTAAATATTAAAAAATAAGTTTAATAAGTATGTTCAGTAAAGAGTCCTCTGGCAGGAAGAAGGGACTTGTGACCAAGTTAATAGCTTTAACTGCTATTAACATGGTAACTAGACATGCCACCCATGTAAATATTTATCCAGCTAGCCCTGCCACAGAGCCTAGGTGGTTACAGCATCTGCTGCCAGCCGTGGGGCTCTTTGCTGTTATCTGGTATTCCAAGCGTCACCATCCTTCATCTCTTCCAAGGTAAAAATTTTGGCCCGCAGTGTCCTGGGAGCAGCTAAGTGCTGGCCTACCGTCTGTGGCTCCCAAATGAGGGCAGCAGGCTGTCATTGCTTATCATTAGCACCCCACTGCCTTTGTGATCTTCAGAGCTTCATGCAAGTGTTCATTAACCGTCGCCCTCTTTCCTATGAGGTAGTAAACAGCTATTATTAGCCCCATTTTTACAGTTGTGGAAACCAAAGTGGAAAGGCTCCCCAAGTTGCCTGAGGTCCCAGAGGAGTTGAGGACAGGGACTGGATGAGCACTTGGGTTTTCTGACTCAGTTCTGGGCTCACGCCACCCTGGCTGTGCAGGGGAAGCTGCTTGTGCAGGTTGCTTTATCACAGGATCTCTGTGCAGAGCTTTTTCAGCTCTCTGTTCTTGCGGTGTAGAGCACAGTGCTGCTGAAACCAGGTTAGCTGCTCTGATGGTGTCGACTAGGAAAACAAGAAATGCAGATTCTGGGTCATGAAGGTAAGCTCTTCCTTGCAGGTTTGCAGCCATGGGTGAGATTAAGTAACCTTGGCCTTGAACTATCTGCCTGTGCCTCAGTCTGGGCTCCTGTGACTTGTCTGCCACTAGAGTTAAGAATCTCGTGCATCCCACGAGCCTCACCTCCCAGCTGCATTTTAGTCATAGTTGGTAAGAGTATTTCAGTGATGAACAGGTGCTTACTGCTGGTGGAGATGTAAGGAATAATTCTTGGAATTTGGTTCAAAATTTGATGTATTTTTCTCTTGACAGTGATACATGAAGCTCTTGGGTAGAACCATTTTAATTTAGCCATTTCTCTTAAGGGGAGACATATTTCTAGTAGGGAGAAATATTTCTTGATGTACACAATGATGTTTGTCATGAAGAGTGGTAACTACATGTTCCTTGTTGTAAGAAAACCTGTGTGTTTTCTTTCTCATTCCATGTTTCAGGATTGGGTGTGTGTGCTGAGGGAAGAGGAGGGTGAAATTGAGATTAGCAACTTAAATAACCAAGTTCATTTCAAATGGAAAGACAAGGAAAGAGAATGAATGAATTTGGACTTTTGTCTTTGCCAACAGCCACCTAAAGCTTCCATCATTGGGGTTTCAAAGTCACCAATGTGCTGTGTGCCCTCTGCTAGAATCAGTTGCAGATCAGGTGTCATGGCTGCCCCTCTGTGCCAAGGTGGAGGGGTGCACGGCAGAGAGCCATCCTCCTGCAAGTCTACGTGGCTGGAACTTGAGAAGTTAATTGCTGGTCCCAGAATGAAGTTGGGGGTCTCAGGTTCAGTGCACCAGGGATGCATTCCTGGGACCATATGGTAAGGAAAGTCCTGGAAAGGGTTTGTGTCCCGTGAGGCCTACCCTGGATGAACTACTGAAAGGAGAGCGGCAGAAAGCTAGTAGGGGAGGCAGGATGCAGAGCAGGAGTGTGGCTGCCTGCCTGCCGCTGCTGTACTGCCAGGGCGGGCAGGTTGAGGAGGCCCTTGTTAGGTGTGGTTCCCTAGTGAAATGCAGGCTTAAAGAAACTGAAAGTAATGCCTTGGCTTGGGGGAGGGCAGGGGAGTCGCACTGTCCTTGTCCATGTATTTGCACATGCCTGTTTGAACCATGGATTGCCTATTCAAAAGAGTTAAATGCAGGCATAGGGCCAGGAATAGAGGTGAGAACTTGACTTATGTGTGCAGGGCCCTGGCTCGAGTCCTCAGTACCACAATAAAAGGAAAAGAAGGCATAGCATTAAAGTGGGGGACATAGATTGATTATTAAATCAAGGCGTTACCATCTTTCTGGTCTTTGAAGGTAATGCTATGGTTCTGAACAATTAGCTGGCTAAAACACAGCATTCAAGCCCACAGTC
This sequence comes from Myocastor coypus, assembly GCA_004027025.1. Lineage (NCBI taxonomy): Eukaryota > Metazoa > Chordata > Mammalia > Rodentia > Myocastoridae > Myocastor > Myocastor coypus. The sequence continues at coordinate 33,048 of PVJA010020670.1, read as the reverse complement.
ATGGATTTGAATTTAACACTCAGCCAAAGGCCACTTCCCCAGTTGTTATCCCAGCGTGTACATGTCCAGCTTGGAGCCTGGCTGTAGAGCACAGTCACTCAGGACCATGACCAAGCACAGGAATGTGTGTGACTGATGTAGGCCCTTCAGATTGTACATTCCAGATTAGCTGGCCTTCCATGTTGGGACTTCATGTAGCTCAGTGGACCAACTTTGCTCTACTCCAGGCATTGTCACTGTGTGGTCGACCACACAGTTTCAAATGAATTTGAAGACTGGATGTCCAAACCAGCTCAGAACATTCCATGTCACTTTCTACACAGAGGGTGCCAGAAGTTTGTGGAGCAAAAAGGGGAATTCAAGAAGGAAGTTGGGGAAGGTAGGGCCTCATGGCCTTGGTTTTCCTGATGGTGTAAGAGAGGAGGCCTCAGCAGAGAGCTGAGGGTGGACCAGCACGTGAAAAACCTGAAGAATGACAGGAGAACTGACCAAAGATGGGGAAAGTACCGAGCAGCCCATGGGTGTGATCAGAGGCAGCCCTCATCACTTCCCGCAACATGGCCTGAGCTCCCCAGCCACCAGCCCCTTACTGTGTACATGCTCTGCAAATATTTTGGTTTACATTTAAGCCATTGGTCCATTTGGGGGGTTGTTTGTTTGTTTATGTATTGTTTTAGGGTTTTTGTTGTTGTGTGTGTGCGTGTGTGTGTGTGTGTGTGTGTGTGTAGTACAGGGTCTCACTACACAGCTCAGACTCATAGTGATCCTCCTGTTCTCAGCCTTCTCAGCTGGGATTACAGGTGTGTGCCACCACTGCATGGTCAGTTTTGATTTAGTTCTTGGGTATGGAATGCAGGTGGTGGGAGAAGGCAGCTTCATTGCATGTGGCCATTCTATTTTTCCAGCACCATTTGTTGTGAAAACTGTGCTCTACCCACCTTCAATGAACTTGTCACACTGCCCAGGAGTCCTTAGATGTTTCAGTTTATAAAGTCTAACGTTCCTTTTTTTTTTTGCAGAACCAGGGATTGAACTCAGGCCCTTACACTTGCCAGAGAAGCAGTTATTCTACTGAACTATCTCCCTAGCCCTAAAGTTCTTTATCATAGAAAGCAATGTGGCTTTAATATTATTTTGTAACTTTTATAGTTTAGTATAAAATGTTTGACATCATTTAACCACATGGGAACTGATATCCTAGGAAGGGTGGCATATACTCCTGTGGCTTTATGCCCCTCTAAGGGCATGTACCTGGCGTGAGAGGTCAGTGGGGAGCTGCCCACAGACCCCAGGCCCCAGCAGAGCTGGCATTGAGCAGTGCCCACTTGCATCCTGCCCTGAGAACACAGTGGTACAACCCAAGTTTGCAGTGCTGGTTACTCTTGCAAATGGCCATCCTTTTCTATTGATTTTTGGAAATCAGTCCTGCTTACAGGATGAAATCTGCTTCATTCCCTGTTACCTTTTGGGGGCACTGAGGTCTTAACTAGTGGACATAGGCACTTAGTTTGTTTGGTGCAGGTTAGTGGTCTCATAGCACTGTGCTGCTCAGGGCAGGCCTTCACCCTAAGACAAAGGCAAGAGCTCAGTTTATTCAGTGCAGAAGACTATCTTTTATCCTGGTTGACCTTTTTTATATTAAAATGTCCTTTCTATTTTTTAAAGTGATCTTGTCAGTTAGACAGTAAGCCAGTGTCACTCTGAGAGAGATCTTGCGAGATCGGAGCTCCAGAACATTGTTTTAGACCACAGATCCCAGATTTTTACTTTGTTTACATTGGCCGTTACCACATAATACTGCAAATGATTTATGTGGTGTCACTTTTAAAAGTGTTAATATGAAACATCAGGGTAGGCAGCTCCATGGAGACAGATGGCCAAGGGCCAACAAGAGAAGCATGGAGAATGATGGCTTCAGGGTCTGATGGTTCTTCTGGGGTGGTGGAAAAATTCTGAAACTAGGCAAGGTGGGGCCATTGTTTCTACAACACTATGAATGTTCTAAATGCCACTGACCTATGCACTTTAAATGATTTGTTGTAGGTTTTGTGAATTTCATGTTTTTGAAAAAAGCCCATTGTAGTCAGTGATATAATGAAGGACTGAGGTGTGGGGGAGCATTTCACACCGATGCAGTATGAATCTGGGGTAAGTTGTGTGCTCACACACAGATACACATGGCTGCATACATGTGTGTCTGTGGTTGACTGCTTTAAGTTTAATCTTTGGAAGCTGCTCAGGTGGATAGATGCCCTGTACTAGTACAGCAGAAAAGTTTAACACGCAGCTATGACCAAAGGGCATTCTTTATTTCACTCAGAGGTGATTTTTACCTCTCACACAGGACATTTTGACATTTACTACAGTCAGCTTGAATCTAAATGAAGTTTGGTTGCTCCGTCTGAACTGTCAACCCTTTCTTAGTAGCTGCTGGAGCTCTGGCTGTCAGCGCTAAAGGCAGCTGGTTAGTGCCACCGTCAGCTGAAACCTGAGTATAAACTTGCCTTCTCCTTTTCACCCCCCAAAATGAAAGGAAAGTTAAAAAAAAAATTTAGCACGTGACTTTCATGTAAGGGTCTTCACGAAGCATTCCAAGTGGATCCCATCTTTTCCATGTTTCTGGCCCTCATGCTTCTGTCATCCTGTGGGTGAGAAGATGATGAGTGCCTCTAGTCACAGTGAAGAAGCCTTGGCCTGCATGTGGCCCTCGTAACACACCTGAGTTTTCTACAGCTGGACACGGGCTGGGGTGGGGGAAGCCCGGCAGAGGAAATAGCCAGACTGTGAAGAGTAGAGGGAAGCCCCATATGCTGGAGGGCGGAGAGTGCACATGTCACGTTGGCGCCCTACTGCAAGTGTGCTTGTTCAGCAAGGGTTCTGAGCACCTCCGTGCCCACTACCTGTCATACTCTAGCCCAAAGTTAGAAGTGAACAGTCTGTGTGTAAGTGACAGCAGTGCCATGTGGCACATGCTAGAGCAGAAGGTGCTCAGGGAGCTGAGAGGGTGGGCAGCCCAGCAGCGGGTGGAGAAGAGGTGTGTGAGTTTGGCTTTTTCTTACTGTTTTTGTTTTACCACAAATGTAATAGAGTCTCTTGACTGATGTAGTCTGCGTGGGAACCTGCAATGTGTTACTGCTGATGGCTTCAGTGTGTTGTTCATACATTTATATGGGACATTGTATTTTTTATTGGCCACTTCCAGAAGAGTTTGAGGTAGCTTAAACTATTAGAATATTTGCAAGAGTGTATCCGAGGGGAAAAACAAAACTTACTGCAAGGCAGTGCAGAAAAACAATTCAGCTTTTTTTTTTTTCTTGCTGGAGGTCAAACCCAGGACCTCACACAGGCAAGCACTTAACCACTAAGCCACATTCCCATCCCCAGACAACTTTTGAATGGAGTTATTCAACAGTTTCAGAAAACAAAATTAAGCCCCTCGTGGGCCAAGGGGCATGCCATCCTTCGAAGCTCCTGTCTAGTCCATGGTGCCAAAATCACTACAGAGTGAGTGCTCCTGTCTGGTTCGTGAGATGGTGCCTGCCCGCCGCCTTGTTACAGCTCATTCCTTGAGGCAGTAACTGTGTGCCTTGGCTAATTTAATCTGTTCTTTGAGCAGCAGTGTTATGATCAGCAGAGGCTGAGAGAAAGCACTCTTGAGTGTCTATGCAGGGAGCTGAGAGCATAGCCCGAGAAGCTACAGTGACTCCGTTCTCCTCGCTTAGATAAGAGGTGGAGGCTTCAGATCCTGCCCTTGGCTGAACAGGGAGCATTAACATACCTGGCTATAAATTAGGCAGGACAGAGGCTTTCCTGTTTGGTCCTTCGCTTTGCCCCAGGAGGCAGCCCAGGATTCCTCCAAGTGTGGCCAGCACACATTGCCACTGGTGGCATAAGAGGAGATTTGAAGTGAGTCCGAGTTGAACATTATTTCATTTTCAGTAATTGTATAATTACATATTGCAAATGCAAAAGTATATAATTAGCATGTCAAATGATATCTGCTGCTTAGGACAGAGCTTAGGAAAAAGAGTGTCCATGGGAAGTAAAGCCCCAAGAGGATAGTGTGGCATGGCCACATGGGTATGGCAGAGATCTCAGGAGCTGGTGCAGGGCTTTCCAGAAAGCTCTTCCCCTCAGCCATAAGCAGTGGAGATTTGCTGCACCTTGGGAGGACAAGGAGCGTGTTTAGGGCAGCAGCGGCAGGAAGACTACTGGGGGAGGGGGGATTGTGCAGGGTGGGCCTGGTGGCACAGCTGGCCCCACCTCCTGGCTCCCCCTCATCTGGCCTCTCCCTCCGCTCCCAGCCTGCACTGTGCTTGTGCCTTACCAGGTGTGTGGCATGAAGCAAGTTGCCTGACCTGCAAAGAGGCTTCTTTCCCTTTGTAGAATGGGAACAGTAGCTCTGCTCTCCACGCAAGAGCTGGGGTGCCAGCTACAGTGCAGGTGTGAGCTCAGGGGCTGGGGGCTAGCACAAGGCCTTCGCCATGGCAGCCCTGAGGGTGACTGGATCTGCCTCTCTTCCCATCTCCAAGCTCCAGTCCCAGGGGCTGAAGTGACTGATGGTTAGCAGCCTCAGATTCCAGGCAGACAGCTTGGCTTGGCCAGACTGCCCTCTAAGTTATTTTGTCTTACGGAGGCTGCCTGGGAGTGGGGTCCAGGTGGCACCAAACCTCAGGTGTCCCTGTGGATGGCTTGGGCCCCCAGGTGCCAGGTGCCAGGCACAGCTGTGAGCCCTCCACACTAGGTCTCCATGAAGTAGTGAGGAAGTGGAGCTCCTTGGCCTTCCTGGTAGGAGGAGTCTTAGCAGCACTTCTGCAGACCCAGGGTTTTTACCAGGGAGAGCCAAGATTCCTGACTCCCAGCCTGCCACAAGTGGGAAAAGGTTACAGAACCGCCAGCAGTGCTCTAGTCAGCTGTGTGGCTGGAACTGCAGTGCAGTGAGCAGGGCTCTACTCCTATGTGCATTCAGACACTTGGCTGTTCCCAGGGCCCCATGTACAGTACACCACAGGACATGCCTCACTTGGGCTCCTCTTAAGAGGACGCAGCACAGAGGTGCCAGGCACCTCATTGAAATTCTATCACTCATCTGATGGCCAAGTCAAGTGAATGTTCCAAAACTGTCTTCTCTCAGGGCTTTTAAGAGAGTTGGTACTGCAAAGCCTCTAAGTACACTGTCCAAAATGCCAGAGTTCTATAAAAACAGTTTTTGTCTTAAATTCTGTGTCTGCCATAGCTGGGAGGCTTTGCTTCTCAGCCATTTATGTGGAATGTCTGCATCTAAAATGGTTTGGCCTCAGTTTGACCAAGGCAGCCCGGACAGGCACCTCACCTCCAGGCTCAAGAGTCCCCCCAAGAGTTGGAGCAGGCTGCTGTGTGGTGCTCATGCGTGTGCAAAGCCACATGCACCAGTGCTGCAGGTCAGTGTGTGGTGGAAGTGGGCTCTCACAGGTAGAGGTAAAGTGACTGGAACGCTGCCTTGGAGTGGCATGTGCTCCTGCCTGTAGAGTTCCCACTGGCCAGCACATTTGACTTTATATCAGCAGCTGCTCCAGCAGAAATGCTCAGGGAAGAAATCCACACCCAGACCCAGTGTGTGACAAGTGAAGCCTCAGAGGCCTGTCACCAGTCCTGGTGTCTACCTCTTAGAATTATGTGGAAGGCCCCGGAGCTGTCAGGTTTCTTGGGAGGTTTGTGCTGAGGATTGCTATGTCAGGACATTCATTTGGTGGTGCTGGGAACCTTGGTGGGGTGGAGCAGTGAGTGTTGTGTGCTAGAAAGTCAGAACCCCATCCTCTGACTGACCTGTCCCAAGATGACTCATCCTGGGCCTTGTAGGCTCCCCTGGCAGTGCAGAGCACTGTGACCCCATGACATCAGAGCCCCTAGGCCATCCAGATGCCTGGGGACCCCATCCTGCCAGGTGCCTGGAGAAGTGGCCCTTTTAGGAATGTGTTCAGTACACCTTAGTAAGGAGAAGATGTGGCCTGTGTGTTGGGGGGCTTGGGGTCTCTGGTTCCAGCCCTGCTTGCCACCTGACCACGTAGCATTGGAAGCTGGACAGGGCACTGTTTCTGACTGGGGAAACACCAGCCACATAGTGGGACAGCTATGGAGGGGAAGACTCAAGCCATCTGGTCAGTACAGGGAACAGTGACGCAGACACAGGATAGCTGGAGCTTGCTGGTACATCATACCACGCAACTGACACAGCTGGTGACTCCTAGCTGGGAACACAGCTCACAATTGGCTGAGGATTGCAGAGAATAGAATGAGAGTTGTTGATCTGTCTGTTGACTGGTGGCCCTGTTGGAAAGTCAGACCTGCAGGATAGGCAGTCTCCCAGACAGGTGACACTCCCAGAGAGGCCTCCTTACTTCCCACTGGGGCCATGGGCTAAGGGAGAACTTGGCCTGTATTCATGCTGAACCATGTGAGAAATCACTAGTTTGAAGTCAGATGCTTCTCAAGGTCTTTGAAGTCACAGTTTTGGGAAGGCCTTAGAGGCAGACATGGCTTTCACCTAGACCAGCACCTGGGGAGGGCTCCAGGCCAGCTTGAAGACAGTGTAGAGGCCAACAGCCACCCCAGAGCCACAGAGAGCCTTCAGAGCTACCCTCACTGACACCATTCTGTCACTTCTGAGCCAGGTCCCTCACACCCTGTGTAATGAAGACAATAGTATTGTGAGAATTCACAGATCTAGAAAGGTTACAAGAATGCCCAGCACATAGTAAAGGCTGAACCATTGTCTCTAAAAATAGTAAGATAAAATAGTAAATTAAATTTTAAAAATCATCTAAGGAAATGCCTGCATTGATAAATAATAAGAAACTTCGACTTTATGGAAGCTGAAATGCTCTGTGAAGTCCAGCTATAAAGCTGGGCAAGGATTTGAGCTGAGTTGCAGACTGAGTGCAGGGCTGGAACTCACAAAACCTCCAGCTTGGGTACCGCAGGGAAGTGGGAGCAAGGCCAGCACCTGGCAGAATGCACACTGAGGACACCGCAGCCTGTGTGCTGGCCTAGCGGTCATTGGGCCACTCGTGGCACTGGTGCTGCACAGGGCCGCAGCTTGTGTCCATGATATGTTCAGTCATAATGTTATACTTGAGTTACTCTGCTATTTTAGAAATGTGTATTTCATTTCAGATGCTCTGAAAATAGTACCTTTCTTTGTTGTTCTTTGCTTATTTTTTTTTAAGAATTTTTAAATTTTATTTATTTATTTTTTTCTTGTTTCAGAACCTTTGTTTATTCACTCATTTTTATGGCTGGCTCAGCCCACCCTGAGGGCAGGGCTGGTGCAGAACCGAGGTCCCTGAAGCCGCCCAAGCTTTCCTAAGCAGGCGCTTTAGACCACTGAGTCATCCTGCTGGGCCCCTGCTTGTTTTATTTTAAAGAACAAAAATTGTGACCATTTAAAATGATACAGAATTTCAAACAAATGATAAGAAGTCAACAATGGTTGTTATAGTGTATATTGTTATCTTCCAAGTGGTTTTTCAGAATACTCGATATAAGCATGCAAAATTGGTCAAAAAATTTTTAAAAAATTAACTTCTTTTCAATAAACCAATAGGAGTAGTACATTTATCTTGACTGATAGAGACAGAGAAAGAGGTTCCCCTCTTTCTTTTCTCCTTTCCCTCATCCCAGTTGTTCATTCATTTTGAGCAGTTTCTTTCCCTTTCACAATATCTATTGTACTTTTTGGATTTTGTTTACTCTTTCAGTTGTTTACACTTACAGTTTTTTATACAATGTTCACACAAGCAGGGATAATTTGAGAGGACAGTCTCTAGTTCAGTGGTTCTCAACCTGTGGGTCACGACCCTGGCGGGGGGTTGAATGACCAAAACACAGGGGTCGCCTAAAGCCATCAGCAGTTGTTATTTATTTGGAATTACAGGTTTGAAGTAGCCACCAAAATTATTTTTTGGTTTAGGGTCACCGCAACATGAGGAACTGTATTGCAGGGTCACGGCATTAGAAAGGTTGAGAACCACTGCTCTAGTTGCATCCATTTACCTATCAAAGCCCCAAGTTTATCTTTCTTTATAGCTGAGTAATATCCCATTGTATAAAAATACCACATCTTTTTTACCCACTCCTCAGTTGGTGGGCATTTGGGTCATTTCCAAGATTTAGCTATGACAAATTGTGCTGCTAGAAATGAGGGGGTTTAGAAGCCAGCCAGATAGCTCAGCAGATTAAAGCTCCTGCTTAGGCAGACGCAGGGGCCAGGGACTCAATCCTCGGCATGACTCGCCAGCCCTGTCTCTAGGCCGCACTGTTGTTGTATGTTATGAGTCAGTGCAGAAAGAAACGAGAAGACCCAATGAAGGTGGCTCAGAGGACTCACTGAGATACGTCCCTCTGTGAGCCAAGAACCCCTGAAGCAAATCAGCTTTATTTTGGGTAGTCAGCATGATCTCATGCGTAATCACTTTAGTAAAGGAGGACCCTGTGCTTAGTCACGAATGTGACCACAATCTCTATTAACTTCCATCCTTTCCCTATCATCAGTTTCATACAGGGATCAACCATTAGCATTCTAAGCAAGGGAGAAAGCAACAGAGAACCCACAGGTGAAGCTGCTGTCTATCACCTGGAATCCCAGCTTTCTGGGACTCCCTTATCCCAGCTTTCTGGGATGTTCAGCAACAGACCACAGCTGTCCCTGGACCCCATTCATTACACTCCGTTTCTTGAAATGCTAGTTAGGCTACAACTGTGATGGCAGTTGAGACTGGCGTGGTGGCGCACATCTGTAATCCCAGTGCTTCAAAGGCTGAAAACAGGAAGGATCACTACGAGTCTGATTTGTGTAGTGAGACCCTGTAAACCCTATACTAAACATATCATATATATATATATGATTTGATTTTGAGACAGGGTCTTACTATGTAGTTGGTGCTGGCCCTGAATTCACTATATAGCCCAGTCTGGCCTTAAACTTGCATCAGTTCTCCTGCCTCAGCCTTCTGAGTGCTAGAAATGCAGGTGTGCAACACCACACCTAGACTCAGAAAATAGTTCTTCAAAGCACTGTTTAGGGTAAATGTCTGTAAATACAATGTCTTCATGTTGTGTGCATTTTACTAGCTAACAGATCTTTTGGATTATTACTGTAATTTTTAAAATTACTCTTACCTAAAAAATAAAATAAAAATTACTCTTACCTACATATACTTTGTTTTTAAATAAACATGTGGTTCTTTGGCATTAAATTCTGAAATGAGATACATAATATAATAAAGAGTATTAATAAGAAATATAAAGACATATCAGGCATATCAAAAAAAAAAAAAAAAAAGCAGGGTCATGACATTACTGTCAGGCACAGTAGATTTCAAGGCAGAGCGAAGCTCCCCGAGACAGGATTGCTGCAGCATACCGAAGCATTGCATCTACAGGGTGACAACTGTGACTGTGCACATGTGGGGCCGGACTCATTAGCCTTACGCCTGATGCAGGGCTGTCAGCATGAGGCAGTATCCTTGCTCGCAGTGCTGGGAGGAGGGGCACCCGCGAGCCCTGCCGCACCCTGCTGCCGCTTCGGGTCATCTGGGAACAGTAGGCTTTCTGTCAGATGGCTAAAAGACACATGCTCATGAGTGGGCTTTTTAAAATGTACAGAAAAACTGCAGCTTCCAAAACACTGAAATGAGCAAAGCTCATCCTCTCATCACAGGGCCCTGTGATTAAAATCACAGGCATGGACTCTAGGTCCCCGGTGGCAGTGGGGAGGCTGCTCAGAGGCTGGCCCTGGCCAGCACTGGGTCCTCCATGGCACTCTCCATCAGCCTTTACTTAGTCTCTGGCCTTTGAAACGGCCCTGCCTCACATTCACGCGTCTCTTGAATTTCTTTTCCCTAAGTTACTTCGTTGATTTTTTGTTGTTCATTTTGTTTGTTCTTTGAGGCAGGATCTTGCTATATGGTTCAGGCTGGTCTTAAACTCACTGTGCAGCCTAGGCTGGCCAATTGAGATTCAGCTCTTCATTACATACAAATTTAGGTGCTGAATACAGTGTGCTGGTGGCCTTGAAGATACTTGGAGATGGCATAGCAAGACCTTGTCTCAAAAAGACAAAAAAAAGGAAAAAAAGAAAATACTTAGAGATGAAATGTTGCTTCTCTGGTAGGTATCTTTGGGGTTAGAGAAACTAGTAAGTCACTGGATACATGATTTAACAAAACTAAAAACAGTTAACATGTACTGAAGTGTACTCAGGGATTGCTCTAAGGTCATGAGGCACAACAACCCAACTGGGCTCACGTAGGCTCATTTTCCAGTTGAGGAAACTAGGGCCCAAAGAGATGAAGTTTTCTGTTCAAGGTCAGTAAGGTCCTAAGAGCTGGAGCTAGGACTCCTCCCCGGGTAGTCCTGTCTTCCACTGAAGTACTTAGCACCTAATGCAGCTACCTCTTGTCTTAGAGACTTCACAAATACTTGCCCAATGAAGGACTAAGAGCGGGAGATGCAGGTGCAGCAACCCAGGTGTCCTGAGGGTCCTTTGAGCATGTTACTTGAACTGCACAATTTGGACTACAAAGAGGAAATCTCGCTGGGCGTGGTGGCTCACACCTGTAATCCCAGCACTCGGGAGGCTGAGGCAGGAGGATTGGTGCAAGTTTGAGACCAGCCTGGGCTACAAAAGTGAGCTCAAGGACAGCCTTAACTGCATAATGAGACCCTGTCTCAAAAAGACAAAAAAAAAAAAAAGAGGAAATCTTGGGAAGCACTGTGTACAGAAACAGAAAATGTAGAGGACCAGATCTGATGTTCCCAGAGCAGCACCTCAGCCAGCCAACTGCTGGTGGCTTGAAGGGTTGAGGGCTCCAGTGCTACAGATGGGTGGACACAAGAAGAAGCTGCCTGTGGTGAACAGGGTGTTGTTTGCAGTAAGCCCATCTAGTTCCTTGAGCAAAGACAAAGCAACTGTGGTCTTGGGAGGCAGGAGGGAAGTGCTCACTACAGGATGTGCAAGGTGCAGTCCTGAGCTTGGCTGCCCTGAGAGCTGGGTGGCCCAGGATTGCAGTGCTGTGGAGGCAGGTCTGTGAAGCACTCACCTCACCAGCCAGGCCTGCCTGTCCTTGCTCAGAGATGCTGAGGTTGCAGCTCCCCTGCCAACATCTTTCCCTGGTTCTACAGGTGCCACCTGGCTAGAGAGTCCACCCTGGGGAGGAGGGCAGAGACAGGGACAACTCGTTACACAGCAGGTTTCCCCTGCCCCAACCCTGCTGCATTAAGAAAATGAGAGTTAGGCCAGGCTTGGTGGCACAAGCCTGTAATCTGAGCACTTAGGAGACTGAGGCAGCAGGATCAGTACAAGTTCAAGACCAGCCTGGGCTACAAAAGCGACAGAGAGAGAGGAGGAAGAGAGCGAGAGAGAGAGAGAGAGAGAGAGAGAGAGAGAGAGAAAGAGAGAGATTAGAGTTAAGTGGAAGAGCCTGTGTCTGTGAAGCTGCACATAATCTGTGTGTGGGTGTGGGTGTGGGTGGGTGGGTGGGTGGGTGCGCACACGCGCGCGTGCGTGCATGTGCACAGGGCTTGCATGTGGCCGGAGGGCCCAATCTGAACGTGGCCCCTGAGTAGAACGTGTGCCCAGTGTATGCGTGTGTGCACAGAGGCCCCAAGGTAGACGTGGTCCCAGGGTGAAATGTGTGCCTGGTGTGCATAGGGCCCAGTTCTGCCATCGATGTTGGGAGGGGCGAGCACACACCTACCCTGTACAACTGGAATCTTCCCCTTTTAATGAATATAAGACCTCCACAGTCACATAAGTAACATATTCTCCCCCCCAAGATGGACCTGTGGGTCAGCCCTCAGACAGCATGCTAAACATACTGCAGCGTAACTCAGCACAGTGTAAAACATAGTAAAGGCCAAGGTATTGAGGCGTGAGCTTCAAGACCCGTGGTACTGAGGGGTTTTGAGGGTGAGACGTAAGCAGAGCACTGGCTGCGGGCTCCACTGGTGCACCCTGTTGTTGCTGTCAGTGACAGGGCTGTGGGAACATGGTACAGAGGAGCCATGTGTCCGTGCCAATTCCTCCTACTGCCTTGCCCACACAGGGTCCTGTGTGAGGGCAGTGTGGCCCTGCATGGCAGCTGCTTGCTTTCTGTCTGGAATTACCCTCCTGTATGCAGACCTGTGTCCAGCTCTTCTTGAGCTAAGCTGCCATGTCCTGAGGAACAGCACACTTCAGCACCTGGCATAGCGTGGACAGACCTGCTTAGGCCCAGGTCCCTGGCCAAGAGGGACAGTGACAGGAGAGTGATCACTGTCACTTGGTTCTTCCTACCAAGAAAAGGCCTTCTGCCTTTGCTCAGTGTGTCCCGTTGTATCGAAGCAGTTAGTTAAACACATTCTCATAAGATGTCTGTTGCTTGAGAGAGTAACAGAATAGGCTGAAGAAATGTAGACTTTCTCCCTCTGCTTCTGTGCTCGCCCATCCATGCTGTGAGAGTTTAGGTCTGAAGTGGCCCCGAAGCCTCCCGTGTCTGGAAGGTGGTTGGCCTATGGGGCTGTTGTGCTGCAGAGATGTGAGGAGCTGGGATCTGCTCTGAAGAGGCCGGCCGGCACTGTGGCGTGCCTGGAAGAACCACTTCTGTTGGCTGCTCCTTGACCCTGCTTCCCCACTGCCAGGAGTAGGGCACCTTGTCCTCTGCTCTGCCCTCCTGCCACATCGTCTGCCTTAGCAAGCCAATCATGGGCTGTAAATATGGGCCAGAACACCACTGTCCTCCACTATGTTGGCATTGTGGCTCTCAGCAAGCTGAGTAACAGCCACCAGGCTGATGGTCTTTTGCTATGCAGCCTAAAGGCCACCTGTCCCTGAGAGCTGTCCAACCACTCCAGTCAGCTTTACACAGAAGGTGGGCAAAAGTGGAGGCGTTGCCATCAGTGCACAGGACGTGCCTGTCATGGTTCTGCTTTTTTGGACCTTGAGCTAAGGGCTGGGAGCCCACATATCCAGGAGGTGCAGGGTACAGGGTGCCATGTCCCTCTGCAGAAAGCCCAGTCCCATAAGGGAGAGCTGCCTGTGTCAGGAGCAAGTCAGGGACCCTCAGGGACACTTTCCAGCTCTTCAGGCAGAGAGCAGGTATGGGTTGCGATGCCCTGTCCCTGCCTCAGGGTAGTGTCAGATGCAGAGCACCACAGCCTCAGTGACTAGGGCCTCCCAGGAAATGTGGAGGCTGGAACTGGCTATAGGCCAGTAGCACTACCTGTTATTAGTGAGTTTACTGTGATGCCTGATGGCAAGGAGCTTAGAAAGTAGAGAGATTTAGCCTCCAGCTTTGGCAGCTGAGAGCCCTGAGACCTGGTAGCCCCGTTGCTTGAGGCTCTGGTAGTGGTCGTTTTGCTGCCAAAGTCTCAAGGCTTTGTGGAACATCACATGGCTGTGACAGCCACATGCATGTCTGTGTCTGTGTGCCATCTCTCCCCTCTTCTCATAAAGCCACCAGGACTCAAATTTCAGGCTCCATCCTGATATCTTCTAGTCCTTGACACTTTTCACAGGCCCCACAGTACACAGCCAGTGGATGGGAGTTCCCAGCTCCCTCGTCCCTCACACCAAGGACTCAGCTTCAGTACGGGCAGTCCTGGCAAATGCACTCAGGCCATATCCCAACCAGAGCAGGGATTCACTTGTATGAAGGGTGGAGAAGTCACTCATGGTGGCTCTGGAGAGGCAGCTGCTGAGGGAAGCCTGAGCATTCTAGTGCCAGTTTCTCCGACTCACCTCCTCCAAAGGGGGACACACGAGCACGCCCATCCCTGATTTCCTGATGCCAGTGTCACTCCATGCCCTGATCTCAACCTGCCCTTCTGAGGCCAAGCTCTGGGTGGGAACCCCAGGGAGGCTCTGCAGGTCCCCCAGGCAGCCCTTCAGGCTGACCTGATGATCTCCTCCTTTCATCCTGCCCGCTCCCCTGACCCAGCCATCCTGTGTGAAGAAAGAGGCCAGGATTTAAAGCCAGAGTTAAGGTCCAGAAGGAGCCACTTACACCTGCTCTCAAGTGAGGCACAGAGAAAGAAATGGAAAAAATACGTATTTATTTGCAGCATATACTTTTAACAACTCTGCACTATTTTGTTTGCTGGTAAACATGTTGAAAGCTCTGGAGTCTTGCTTTTCAGTCTGTTACTAGTCAAATGTAGTAAAAGCTGTTGCTACCTTTCTTGAGAAAGTATCTACCCTTGTTCTGGAGATGAGTGGTTCTCATCTTGCTAGTGCTGTGGCCACCAGGTGCAGTGGTTATTACTCAATATTTAATGAGTGGAAGATGAAGTGGCACAGTGCCACTACAGCTGTTGCGCGTTTACTAATTAGTACTAATTATAGTGTCTAACCCGACCCCCCCACCCCATGCATGCTAGAACTAGGTCGTGAAGGAGATAGTATGTCTGGCACTCACAAATAATGCTGTGTTTGATTTGTATCTTTATTTGTAGGAGTTTGTTTGACTTGTCTTAATCTTTTTTTTTTTTTTTTTTTTTTTTTTTTTTTTTTTTTTTTTTTTTTTTTTTTTTTTTTCCAGTACCAGGGATGGAACTCTGAACCTTGTACTTGCCAGGCAGGCACTTATGCTGCTGAGCTATGGTCCTGGCCCCATCTTTTCTTATTTAAAAAAAAAAATTCAGAAGGGGGGAAAAGGGGAAAAAAATCCAAGCCAGTCATGTTAATGCATACCTATAGTCCTAGCATTCAGGAGGCTCACAATGAGAGTTCAAGGCCAGCCTGAGCGACATAGCAAGACCCCATCTCAAAAAAAACAAATAGGAGCTGGGGAGATAGCTCAGTAGAATAAGCGCTGCCTGGTCCTAAGTTCAATTCCTGGTTCTGCAAAAAAAAAAACCAAGTCTTTGAGTCCTAATACTGTCTACTGAGTCCCTCTTCTGTCAGCCTGTGTCCAGAGATAGGGTCATGTCCCTGAATGCACAAGAGGTTCCAGAACTTCAGAAACCCAAGACTTAGGATAATTTTGTGACTTCCATGTTTTTACTTAATGGTAGTCTAGGAGAGAAATTGGGTTTGTTTCTTTCATGTGACTTCAAATCTTTCTGTGAAACACACATTAGGAAAAGAGCTTTTTCCCTGGAAACCGGACTTACCTGGCCTCCATCTTGTCTCCTCCTGACCTTGCTCCACACCACCTGCCCTTCCCCACCCATTGCAGGCTGGCAGGGGTGGCAAACAGCAGAGAAGAGCTTGGCATCAGCCGCTGCTCTTGTGAGTACAGCTACAGGCCTTGTTCAGTTGCGCTGAAGCTTCATGAGAAAAGGATGGGCTGGGGTCAGTGCTCACGAGCTGTAAGGAAAGCTCTCTGCAGCTGCAGTTAAAGGCAGGCTGTAGTCACAGGAAGCCAGGGGCAGGGCCCTGCACGCACTCCAGAGGCAGGAGCAGCACGGCATAGTTGGGAAGCAGCACAGGGGATTTTGCACTGCTGGGCAGGTGGTCTCTACCCAGCAGTTAAAGTAAGATCTCCCATCAAGCATTTCAAGTAAGACTGGCAGTGTAGTGTTTGTGAGCCAGTCTTCTCTACCAAGGACACCCCCAAGTGGGTGTCAGAGGCAGCACTTTCAGATGCCTGAATCCCACCCACAAGGCCTGAAGAAGGACTGTTTCAGGGTCCTGATAAGAACAGAGACACTCACCACCTAGCCGTGTTTCTCATGGAGCATGGCCAAAGCTGCAGGTGCCGAATGTAGGGTGGCAGCAGCTTTCTTCAGAGTCTTGCCTACCTCCTGTTCCTAGATTATTACTTCAACCCCCTCAGATCAGGTAGCACAGACAGCATGGTCAGAGGTGGACCCTGGGCTCTACTGAGGGCAGTGGTGCCCATCAGGAAGCTGAGCAGAGGCACAGCAAGTACAGCAAAAGGAAACGACCTCACCCAGTCTAAGATGCCACTAGGGTCGGACCACTCTTAAAGGGTTACTAAGAAAGTAAAAGATGGGCCGGGATGTAGCTCAGTGGCGCAGCGCCTGCCTAGCAAGTGCAAGGCCCAGAGTTCAATTCCCAGTACCAAAAAAAACAAAATAGTAAAAAGACCAAAAAAAGTCCCTTTGGAAAAAAAAAAAAAAAAAAAGAAAGAAAGTAAAAGATGGGTCCAATTTTAGGGATGTTTATTCAGAAGATGTATATGTTATATTAGAATGGATAAAAAGAGGATACTTGCACCTTAAAATGAAGAAAGATTTATTGTGCGAGGCATAATGACACACCCCTGTAATCCTAGCATTTGAGAGGCTGAGACAGGAGGGTGGAGAGTTTGAGGCCAGCCTGGGCTACATAATGAGTTCAAGACCAACCAAACTGTATGTCAAGCCCTTATCTTTAAAAATCAAATAAATACATTTCGGGGCCACACATTAAGAACAATTTGGGTTTATTTCAATATTGAGACTCTGTATGTGTTAAGGGTCAAAGTAAAACTCAGTGCATAAAAGGGATAGCGGGTTAGCTCAGTTTTTTAAAGCGCCTGCTTGGGCAAACTCAGTCAGGCGCAGGGGACCACAGTTTGATCCCCAGGTCCAAAGCCATACTAAGCTAGCCAAAAAAAATTCTCAGTGCATCAGGTCACTTCCTATGCATCAGTTATGTTTATTGTGCTTTTATATGCTGAAGCTTAGATTCATATGCTTAAGAGGTCATTGTCACCTTGATAACAGTGTGCCAGGCAGGCCAGCTCCCTGAGGAGCAGGGCTCAGGTGTGATTACTGAGAGCTGAGCCTGGTTTACAGCCTGTGGTCAGCTCCTCTCTTCCAAAGTGGGCCTCCTGTCCTGAGTCTGTCTGTGTCTTCTGAAGAGGTCTCACCCAAAAATGGGTGGCTTCCTCCCAAAAGTAGAGCTCACCCCCTCCCCAAGTTCCTGTGTGCTTTCCAGGCATCCGCACTGTAGCCCTTCTCACAGCTTACATATTATTTATTGTTTTCTTTTAGAGAAAGTATTTCATTTCAGTCTATCTCTGTCTGGGCTGGGAATTAGCTCAGCAGTCTAAAGTCCTTGCTTAGGCAAGCTTAGTGTGAGCACAAGGACCACGGTTCAATCCTGGTACCACATGCCACGCCAGCCTAACCCCTAAGGCGGGCTGAGCCGGCCACAAAAAAAGATGAAATAAAATAAATTATCTCCACCGTCAATGCCAGCACAGTGTGTGGCATGTATGTGTCAGATCAGTTTCTGAATCAGCTCTAAAATATGAGGACTGCCCTCTCAAGGCCAGGGCCTGCCCCCAGAGCTGAACTCACACTTCTGTTACTTCACACAGGTGCTCCGACACTTGACAGACCACCAAACCACACTGTTTATTTTATGAATTTGATCATAATTGCTGATCTTTATAAGAGAGACTTTATGGAAACAGAAAAAATTAGAGATCACTCAAATCCTCATCTTGATGGGGAAATTTTTTTAGTAGGAGAAAGTGATCTAGAGCCTAGGCAACTCCCTGAAGCACTGTGTAGAGGAGAACAGGGAAGTGTGCTGTGTGGTGTGCACACAGGACCTGATCTGGAGCAGGCAGAGGGCAGCTCAGGGCTTGTCAGTGCTGTCTTGTCTGCAGCGGGTCAAGCAAACTGAGACTATTCACCTGGAGCAGCACCTGCCCCGCAGGCTTCCTCAGCGCCGTCCCACCCAGGCAGCCACCTGCCCAAGGGACCAAGTGTCTTTACATACATAATTTTAATTTTTTGCCACACACATGCATTGATTCTTTAGATTTTTTAATTTGAAACACAGCTCCCATCAGAAGCATATAAAGTACACTGAATATTAGTGAAGATAAGACCCCTGCAGTGTAGCCATCCAGGCTAGGCACCCCTACTACCTCCTACAGGTTCATTATAGTTTTAGGTATGCTAAAGAAAGTTAGACTAAGTAAATCCCTTTAGCTTTCCTCTCATGCAAATGTTACTCTGTAAGATTTATACATATTGCATCCAGCTGTAGTTCTTTCATCCCTCTGGTTTTTTGGAATATTTGCCACTGCGGAATTATCTGATCTAGCATTAATGGGCATTTCTGTTGTCACTGGTCTGGGCTGTTAGGATAGTGCTGCTGTAGATACACTGTCACCTGTGCCATACTGCATATATGTTTGACACCATGAATTCGCATGCCCAGTGCAGTGCCCCAGGCCCACTGGCCATGTATGAGCCACAGTTTGGCTCCTTGCAACTCTGAATGTGTGCCTGTCTCATGGGTGGCCAGTGATGTCTGATGGTGGTTTAAATTTGCATTTCTCTGGTTATTGATGACACAGTCCTGTGTGATTAGCCAGGTGGAGGGCCTGGCTAAGAAGTTTGCCTCCTTCCAGTTGGCCCTCTGACTTCTTACTCTTGTATTAGAAATGCTGCTGTATTCTGGGTCCAACTCTGTTGTCTGTGTGTTCAAGAAATTTCTCTTGCCACTTGCCCTTCTCCTCCTTCTATTGCAACAGTAGTTTCAAAATTAAATCTTCTTGGAGACACTACTTACAGTATCAGCAAATACTCAAGAATAAAAGTACACTGTTTAACACATTCTTAGGAGAAAATTACCCAATTTTTGGAGAGGCTTTTAAGGATGGCTAGTTGGAGAAGTGCTCCTTGTTCATGAGTTGGAAGACTCAGCATCACAAAGGCTTCTGCCCTTCCCAAGTCTGGATGGACATATGGGGGACTGCAGACAGTCCACACAGGATGGGAGCAAGCTGGAAGAATTCAAGTCGGCTGCTTGGGCATCAGCTCTAAGAAGCTCAGGCATTGGTGCCGGTGCAGGAGGGCAGAAGGCTGAGGGCAGAGGAGCCCTTGGAACAGTGGGGAATGATGCATGAATTTTCTCTGGAAAACACAATAGTGGCCAAGTGTGGTGGCACATGCCTCACTCCCAGCTAGGTGAGTGCCTCAGGCAGAAGGAGCCAAGGTTAAGGGCAGCCTAGATGACTTAGCAAGACCTTATCTCAAAATAAGAAACAAGTAGGGCTGGGAGTTTGGCTCAGTGGTAGAGCAGTCGCTAGCGTGTGCAAAACTCTAGGTCAGCCCCCAGCTCAACAACACACACACACCATGTACACACAGTAGCATTGCTAAGCTTTTTTGCTTAGGGAGGAAACTAGAGGTAAATGAAATTGAGTGTGTATCAGTGAAGAATCCAAATTTACTCCTGATTGTTAGAAATGGAATTCAACTCTCCTCCTCCCAGTCCCTCTGTACTAACAGCACATATATGAGGACAGAGTGGCTCTCCCCTTTGGAGTCCACTTCGTACTTCTGTTTCATGTTAGACCATGTTTCCATGGTCTTTGGATTCACGACTTGTGCTGTGTGTGGAAGGGGATGACAGAATTGCTCAGGGAGGTGGCCCAGCCTCCCCATGCTATGCTCTCTCTGTCCAAAATCAGGCCACTTCTGCTGCTCAGTACAGGTGTGGAAGTGGTGCCACCTCATAGCTTGTTCATTGGGTATCTTTGGAGTTGTCACCCTCTGGGCTGATGGTAGTTTATCTGGGAGAAGCCATCCTCTGGATCCAGAAAGTCCCAGCTGTGCTGTCTTCCTATAGCTACGTGCTGAATGCTGGTAGTTCATCAAGTCTGGGATCATTTCTTTTAACCAAAGGGGCTTGGCTTTTCTTTTTAAATCATTTTTCTATCCACAAACAATCCATGTGAAGCCTCCTGGCACATGGTGTCACCTTAGAAATCTAACCTTTTCACATCATATTGTGTGATTCAGTTAAAATGTGTTGCACCTGTCAGTCCCTTCTGTAGCTGAAGTGTTTACATCTGTGACCTTAACTGTGATGCTGGTGGTCACTTAGGACTTGTTTACTGAAGCCTGTTGGAACTCTTTACTGTTGAGCAGAAGTTTCTAGACACCCTTAGTCCAAGCTGAGCCACAGTGATAGTTTCAGCATGCACTCCACTCTCTGCCAGTTTGCATGATACCTTGGTACACCTTACTTTGCTACTCTGTGTAGACAGTGAGGCATATAAACAGATACGCTGTTTCTTCCTGCATCCCACTAGTTGACCTTGAACAGCCCTCAGAGTTCAGGATCCCATCCATCACTTCCTGTGGCTTGCCCTGCTGAGCTCACCCCACTCTTGCTGTTCGCTGGGACCAGGGACAGTTAGCTGGAAGTGGGCTCACCTGTAGCTTCTGTTGGGCATGACTGCTTACCACGCAGGAAGAACAGGTCTCCCTTCGGATACACTTTCAAAAGAGTAATCCATGCCTACCTCTCTGCCCTGTTTTTCTGCTGGTTTCTAAGGCCCCGGGTTCACTTTTTTTTTTTCTCCTCTTCCTGCAGGTTTTGTACAACTCTTATCTGTTCATTTTATTTGCGGGTATCATTAAGGATTTACATTGGAATAGCTAGATTATAAACTGGCTCAGTTTATAATGAATTAGTAAAAACTGAGGGAATCAGAAATTACTTATGCATAGGACCAGGGGTATATAGATTGAGTGATATAAGTGCTTGCCTGACAAGTATAAGGTCCTGAGTTCTACCCCCAGTACCCCCCCAAAAAAGAAATTACCTATGCAAATATGCGATATTTGTGTTAACATTTACACTACTGAGAAATCAGAATCCATACATCCTCTACCCATTTTTATTTCCCCATCAATACAGCAGAAAATAAGATTTTTTAAAGAAAATGTACTGCTCATTGTTGGGCAGTAGTGGCCCACGTATGTAATCCCAGTACTCAGGAAGCTGAGGCAGGAGGATCATTTGCAAGTTTGAGTCCAGCCTGGGCTATAAAGTGAGTTCAAGGCCAGCCTGAACTTCATAATGAAACCCTGTCTCAAAAAGACCAAAGCAAAACAAAAATACACTGATCAAGAAGAATCTGAGATTGGGGGCTGGGGAAATAGCTCCGTGGTACAGGTGCCTGCCTGGCAAGTGCAAGGTTGTGAGTTTGAACTCCAGTCCTGCAAAAAAAAGAAGAAGAATCTTAGATCAACTTGCTTTTTTTTTTTTTTTTGTCTTTTTGAGACAGGGTCTCAGTATGCAGTTCAGGCTGGCCTTGGGCTCACTTTTGTAGCCCAGGCTGGTCTCGGACTCACACTGATCCTCCTGCCTCAGCCTCCCAAGTACTGGGATTACAGGCATGCACCACCACACCCGGCTCAACTTGCATTTTAAAAATACGGAAAAATTTGACAAAGCTTGAAGACACAGGATTTTTTTTTTCACTTTCGTACCTCATTTTTGTTGTTTTTTTTTTTTTTAGAAACAGTGAAGTATTCAAAATAGCAATATGAGATTTCTTAAAGTAACAGAAGAGCTCATTGGCTTATAATAACAAACCCATCTGTAGACTATAAACAAAACAGTACAGTACTTTCCCTGCCCGGGACCCTGGAGGAATTAACACAACTTCCAGGGAGTTGGAATTTGTTTGCCTTTTAGAAATAATTTTGGGTGAGAATTTTTTTTTTTATCTTCTCCCTTCTTAGTCACAGTAGATTTGTTTTGATGTCAACTTCCCCTTTGTTCTTCTCAGTTAGTGTACTATGTCTAAAAGGCAGATGCTGCTCTCAGGCCTTGAGCTCTGTGAGCCTCGCCTGTCCCCTCTTGGGTGTCCTGACACTGTCCGGTTTCTCATCTCCTCTGGGCTTCCAGTCCAGGCACTGCTCTGGGAGTGAGAATACCAGAGCCAGGTTCCAAGTACATGCTGCAACAGCAAATGGGAGCCAGTAAGGCGCTCCTGGCAAACTGGAGTAGGAGCAAAGGTGTGGAATGGAGGAGGCTCAGGCAGGCAGGGAGGTAAAGGAGAGGGCGAGCACAGTCCATGCTGAGGGCAGGGTATTAGGATGGGTGTTGTAGTGATGGTCCCTGGGTAAATGGTGGAAAAGTCTCTGTCCCCTGGTCTCCTGAGAGTCCTGTAAGCAGTATGTCCCAACCCTGCTGTGCTGCCATGTACTGCTTATCTCCATGTCCAGGATAGCAAGCAAGGAAACCACAGTGCCCCACACAGCAGGTCAGTTCGGGTAGCCTTGTCTGTGGGCCTGCTGTTTGCAAAGCTAATTAAGGGATTCAGAGAATAGTATCACCACACGCCACCTGCCCTCTCAGCTTATCCAGAACTACTTAGCCGGGTCCCTAACTGTTGAAATGATACCAAGCAGAAGTGCCCAGCTCCAAGTGGTCTTATCAAACAAGGAATAAGGGAAGGCCTTGAAGAAGAAACCTGAACAAGAAGTTGGCATTCAGTAGGGGTGGGGAGTGGAAGCGGCAGCGCTGTGGGCCTGAACAGGGACACAGAGCCACCCAGTACTCTGGCACACTCACTGGGCAAGGCTGGTGTCGTAGCTCAGGCTCCTTCACATTTCTGAAACTATGTAGGGCCATAGGGAGCTTCTGTTCTTGAGTGTAGGTGCTAATACTGGCCATGTTCATTTAACCCAGAGAAAATATTTAACATGCACTTATTCATAAAAAAAAGAATTGAGATGCATTAAGTGCATATAGGGACTCTTCACCAGGAATTTAAAAGATAGTAAACCTGTACATGTTAACAGCACTTAACATTTTTATGCAAGTAGACTTTTTTTTTTTTTTTTCCCTCCTCAGGACTGAGGTTCAAACTCATGACCTTGCACTTGCCAGGCAGGCACTTGTGTCATGGAGCTATCTCCCCAGGCCCTAGATATGTTTTTTAAAAGTAGTAACAGCTTTAAAAAAAAAAAAAAAAAAAAAAAGTACCAACTTTAATGAGAAGAGTAACATGGCTTTATTTTCACAAATCCCTAGAGTGCCTAGCATATGAGGAGATAGCTGGGCCTCCTGTCCAGTTCTGCATTCAGGCATCAGCCATATGCCATTTGGTTGAGTGTAAAGTGGTGAGAAAGGGAGGAGTATTTTAATGGCCCTTTCAGAGAGTTGTGGCTGTTTTCTTCGATACTGCACCAAAACTTTATAAGTAATAAATTTCTTAGAAATCTGCAGGGTGGAATCTGAAACCAAATCAATGAGCTGTCTGTATGTTTCATTCCATTAAAATTCAGTGGTCTGGGTCGGTGAGCTGGCTCAGTGGTCTAAAGCGCCTGCCCCCTTAGGAAAGTTCAGGCAACCGCAGGGACTATGGTTCGATCCCTGGCACCACATGCTGTGCCAGCCTCACCCCCAGGGCAGGCTGAGCCAGCCATAAAACATGTGAAAATATAGTTTTGCAAATCTTTGACACACTTCAGTACACATATCAATAAATCCCATTGTCACCACCGCTAATCTTGTCAACCCAGTTGGGTTCCCATGGGCAGGTAGAAGTTAGCCAAAATTCCTAGAATACTGGGCAGTCATGCAAAACTTTGTTTGAATCCAGCTTCCTAATTTGCTGGCTCTACAAGGAGCTCCTAAACCTATTTATCTCTGTTTTCCTACTACTGTCTGGCTGAAGTATGCTGGTACCTGTTCTTACCACTGCTGCTTCTGTGTTGCAGCTGTCATGAGCACAGTTACTACAAGTGACTCATGTTGGCCAGAGACCAGAGTGAGCACTGGTCTGTAAGAGCAGGTTCCGGCAGCCTGCAGTCAGAGGCCATAGTAGATGACTGCATGAGCTGTCTGCCCTCTGAGCTTCGTTGTGCCTGTCCTGTGTTCCGCAGCCATCCCATGTTGCCAAGAGTGTCCCCTTCCTCCAGTGGGAGGACCTGCGGCACCTGAGCCACTGCTGGCTGTTGCTTATCATTGAACACTGTAACAGATTCCCTATCACTGGCCCAGACCTCGCCCAGACCCAGGCAGCATCACTGGCTTGCACTTCTGTTTGCGTAGCACAGTGTCTCACACACAACTGCTGCTGCTCAGGAAGCATTCACTGAACAAATGGACTGAGGAAGAATTTATTTTGAACTTCATTCTTGATGTAGTTTAAAAGAGTAGAAAAGAAAAACAGACTTTACCATACTAACCTTGTAATCTGAGGAGTGACTAGCTATTTTTTTTTTCATTTAAGGAATATTTGACCTCATTCACCCCTACCCATCTCTTTTTTTCTTGAACTCTGTTGATCAAAATAAAAACAGAAGAGCCAGGGGTAGTGGGAAACACCTGTAATTGCAGCACTGGGGATACAGCATTAGCAAGGATGGAGAGTTCAAAGCCAGCTTGGCACCTCAGCAAGACCTTGTCTCAAAATTTTACAAAATTAGCCAAGGCCAGGGATATATATCTGGGTTCAATGCTGAACCCAGTGCTCTGGCTTCAATCTGAGTAGTATACAATAAATAAAACACACACTTAAAAGTTCCACAGTGCCTTTGGGTAAGCATTTTGGCAACCAGTGCACTTTGCTCTTTGACTTTCAGATGTTCCTCCTGCGGATCAAGAGAAGCTGTTTACCCAGAAGTTACGACAGTGTTGTGTCCTCTTTGACTTTGTTTCTGACCCACTGAGTGACCTCAAGTGGAAGGAAGTGAAACGAGCTGCTTTAAGTGAAATGGTGGAGTACATCACCCATAACCGGAATGTGATCACTGAGCCTATCTACCCAGAGGTAGTCCACATGGTAAGTGTGCATACCACCCAGCCTGGGCCGAGCAGGATGCTGCTATCCTTAGGACAGGGCACTAGGGAACCTCCCTTCCCCAAGGTAGGTAGGCCCAGAAGTAATAGAAGTGTTCTGGGGCCATGGAGATAGCTCTGTGGCACAAGTGCCTGCCTAGCAAGCGCAAGGTCATGAGTTCGAACCCTGGTCCCACCAAAAAAAAAAAAAAAAAAACAGTGTTCTCTTTAATGCATCTTGGATTAGAGTTCTAGCAGTGGGAGGAGTCTTTTGCCTTCTAGGGCCTAGATAATAAGAACAGGCACCCTGTGGGATATGTATTAAAATGTTTCTTTGTAATACTTATTATTATGTTCTTCTTAAATTGTTGAGTTTTCAGTAAACATATGTAACAATACTCCAGTGCCCTTATGCAGATTAGAAGTCAGCATGTGCATTCATGTGCAAGAAAATTCTAGTGATGGGGACTCAGTCAAAGTATTGATGGGGGCAAGCTGGTCTGAAAACAGGTCACACTGATTGGCTGAGAAGGCACCATCTATAGTTCTGGGCTGGGGCAGAGGGCTTCCCATTGGCCAAGAAAATCTGTCGTCCTGCAGTTGGTTCATTGTGCAGTTTATTCAGTGTCAAGTGTGGAGCTTCCACTGCAGCCTGAGTCCAGGCTGCCGTATCTTCCTCATCCCTTGTCTTGTCATTACCTCAGGCCACACAACCCGGAACATTACCTGCACCACTCCTATACAGCTCTGATAGTTGGATGCCAAGCTTCAGTGTTCAATACCATAAAGTTATGGAAAAGGAAAACTTAACAAGTAATGAATTGCAGTGTTCCATTTCTGCTCTGTCCTGTTGGGGGACTGTTATCTGTTTGAAATTGGTTCCCCCATTGTTCGGGAGTCATTGTTGGAAATGCATTGATTTTGGATTTAGTACAGTGTCTACAGGGTCTCGATACATAGATTGGACTTGTAGTGTGATCCTCCTGTTTGCAGCCTCCCAATGCAGGCATTATAGACATGCACTACCACACCCAGTCTCAGTCCTAGTCTCAGTGCACCCCAGGGATGGGGCCAGCACAGCAGGCCCAGGAATTGGACCCCCGGCCCCTGCATCTACCTAATCCACTGAGCTATTTGTCTGACCTGTAAATGCATTGATTTTCACTGAACTGATTTCTTTCCTAAAGCTGTGTATCTCAGAACTGATTAGATATGTTGACAAAAATTTACTTTAGTATATTTACTTTGGAAAAAAAGATGAAAACAATTTCTTTTTTTTTTTTTTTTTTTTTTTTTGCATTTAGCCTTTGGTATCAGAAATTGTGATTAGGGGCTAGGGAAATAGCTCTGTGGCACAAGTGCCTGCCTGGCAAGTGCAAGGTCATGAGTTCGAACCCCAGTCCCACAAAATTTAAAAAAAAAAAAAGTTGTGATTAACTTAGTTGTTTTTGAGTTGTGAAATTTCATACACCGGCATGGCTGCTGTGTGGCAAGCATGGGGCCTTGCTGGGCTCCATGCAGACGTGCCAGAGCTGCGAGTAGGTCCCCAGGACTTCCCTCATGCATGTTAGAGTGAGGGGGTGAGGGAGCTTCTTTCACGTTGGAAGGCCATCCCTTACCCCAGATTGATTGATTGATTTTTAGGATTTTTTTTTCTTGTTTCAGAACTTTTGTTTTGTTTTGTTTTGTTTTTGTTTTTGTTTCTTATGGCCGGCTCAGCCTGCCCTGAGGGCAGGTCTGGCGCAGCATGTGGTGCCGGGAATCGAACTGCGGTCCCTGCAGCTGCCAAAGCTTTCCTAAGCAGGCGCTTTAGGCCACTGAGCCATTCTGCCAGGCCCATACCCTAGATTTATAAAGAAAAGTCTCAGTGCTTTTTCCTGTGACATCCATAATTTTGCTCTACATCTTATACCTTAGAACTTTCTTATGGCACAAGTTAGGAGCATAACTTCACTTCTTTTAAAATAATTCAAAAACCACTTCCCTCTCCATCATATGTTAAATATTGAATATTCCATTTCCCTCATTGATTTTAAAATGCTCTGTATCAGGGCTGGGGAGATATCTCCATGGCACAAGTGCCTGCCTGGCAAGTGCAAGGTCGTGAGTTTGAACCCTGATTCCGCAAAAAAAAAAAGAATAAAATAAATAAATGCTCTGTATTATGTATTTTCTTTTTGATTTCTTGAAACATAATAAATGCATAAATATGCAAATTATAAGAATAGATGAACTCTCTGGTTTTTTGGTTTTGGATTTTTTGAGTTTTGTTTTTCATGAAATAAGATCTTACTGTACAGTCCAGCTAGCCTCAAACTTGAAGCAGTCCTCTTGCCTCGGCCTCCCAAGTGCTGGATTACAAGTGTGTGCCACCAGGCCCAACAGGTTCTCTCTGTTAAGGAGCTTTAGCAGCCAGCAGTCCAGCTCACATTCCTGACCAAGAAGGGGAAGAGTCTGTGAAGAACAAAGGCTGCAGGAAGATCCGGGCCAGTCAGATCCAGCCAGGGACCAAGCTCCTCCTGGCTACTGGATTTCGTCACCTGGGTGCTTTGTAGCCCCTGAATATTGCACTGCAAGGTCCAGTCAGAGACTGTGGCTCCTGAGACTGTTTCTGCAGTCACTGCTCTCCTCCCTGTTGGGACCGCCTGCTTCCTACCTCCCTTAGGTTCACCAGCCCTCAGGTATTGCACCCGGTTCTGAGAATCACTGAGCGAATACTCCCCAAGCACAAGGACCCCTGTTTGCTGGACTCTGCTGACTGTTGAAGGAGCTGTGAACAGATTTCCACCACACCCCGCCAGAGCTTTTCTTCTGTCAGAGCCCAGCCCGGCATGAAACAGCCCGCTGATGCTGCACCCTCCTAGAGTATGCAGGTAACTGAAGGAAGCCTACGGGGCCAGCCGCTAGAGGTGCACTCAGTGATCTAGTCCTTTGTGGGAACAAGGTGGAGACAAAACTAGCATCTGATCAGCCCCTGCCAAGAGACAGCACGTGGGCACAAGACCCTTCTCCACTGTCATCAAGACACCCAATGGAGCTTTCCTCTCTGCTGTGATTTGAGATGGTGTTCAGAGAACACACCCTTTCCCTCACCCCTCACTTGTGTGGAGCTCTGAGGACAGAATGGGCACAAGGACAGGCTGGATTTTTGTACTGTCCACTGCTGTGGTGGCCTAGGCAGACAGTACTGGTGAGAGGTGCAGAGAAGAAACAACAGCAGATGGAACAAGTACCCCGGGTCAGGGGGTGGGGAGCCCGTGGGCTGTGGAAAGGCTGTGCGCGTGCACCTGCATGCATGCATGTGGTGGGCAAAGCTGGCCAGTCCACAGTACCCTGGCAGCAGTCCGGGTGTGTAGCCAGCACACAATGTGCCTGCTGCTCTTTCTGCCCATTCATTGTGCATGTATATTTTGGTCATAGTATTTTTAGACATTGACTTCCAGTTGCTTTGAAGAACCCAAAGCTCTAGAGATACTGTCTCCTAACACTGCCACTTTTAAATACACTCTGTGAGTCGGTCAGCAGTATGTTTTTTGTTTTTTGTTTTTTGTCTTTTTGAGACAGGGTCTCACTATGCAGTTCAGGCTGGCCTTGAGCTCACTTTTGTAGCACGAGCTGGTCTCAAACTTATACAGATCCTCTGCCTCAGCCTCCCAAGTGCTGGGATTACAGGCATGCACCACCACACCCAGCCCAGCAGTATGTTTTTAATGGGTTTATTCAGATAGTGCTTTCATCTCTTAAACTCCACCCAGTTAAGATGTGCTATTCAGTGGTTTTTATATGAATATAAGAATGTGTGATATCATCACTTGCAACTGTAGTAGAACGTTTTTATCCCCCAGGTTAAGTCTTGCACTCACAAAAGGTCCCTGCTCCCTGACCTGCCCCAGCCCAAGCCACTTCTGGTCAGTTTTTGTCTCCATAGATGGCCTATGCTGAACACTATAGATATCTGGAGTTTTTGTTTTTGCCAAGTATAGTAGTATTCCTTTCTATTGATAATCCACACTTTACGCATTTGTTAGTGGACATTTGAGCTATTTCTACATTTGAGCTGCTATGAATAATGCTGTTGTGAATGCTCACAACAAGCTTTTGTGTGAACATATTCTCATTTCCCATGGGTGTCACACGTTAACTCTGTGTGTGACAATTTGAAATACACCCAGGCCTTCTTTTAAAGTAGCTGGGCTATTTCTTCTTTCTGTCAGCAGAATCTGAAGGTTCCAGGTTCTCTTTGTCTCTAACACTTGTCTGTTTTTGTGACTTGAGCTGTCCCCGTGGGTGTGAAGTGTTTGCTTTGTGGTTTTGATTTGCATTTTCCTGACAACCTGTGACGCTGGTGGACATCTCACTTGTGCTGCATATTTTTGTACACCACAGACCTTAGTCCCAAATTTCTTTTTTTTTTTTTGGCTTTTTGAGACAGGGTCTCACTGTGCAGTTCAGGCTGGCTTTGAGCTCACTTTTGTAGCCCAGGCTGGTCTCGAACTCGCAGCGATCCTCCTGCCTCAGCCTCCCAAGTGCTGGGATTACAGGCGTGAGCCACCACGCCCGGCCTTAGTCCCAAATTTCATCAGAGCCCACTCTGGGTCACCTCAGATGCCCCTTTTCCTTTCCAGATAGAGCAGCTTAGCTTCACAGAGTCGCAGCTGAGAAAGACCAGAAACTGGGGTGGATCTCAGCCTCCAGGCTCTGGGGCAGGAATTACGTCAGCAACAGTATCTCTCCGTTTCAGTCAGACTTTAAATATAACCACCATCTGGTTTTTTTTTCAATTCAATTATCTAGGTAATCTGCTACTGAGGGATGGACATTTTCCTAACAGTCAAAGTACTGATCTCAGAGCCAAGTAACAGTCTACTTAAGAAATTCAGAGTAATTCAAGGAAAACTGCACCTGCTCGTCTGTGCAGCTCACCAGCTGACTGTGCTGCACCACTAAATAGAGCCTGCAGCTCTGCTCACACGTCACCCAGAACACACTGTCCCACACCTGCTGGTTCCGGTGGCAGGGCCCATGGGTGTCGCAGTGCATGAGATAGTGCCCATCCTTGCCTTCTGGGGTGGAGGACAGCAAGCGGAGGGGTGCAGTGAAGTCTAGGTTTGGGACTTCAGGGGTCTGAGACAAAGTTGTGCTGAGGGCAGTGGGGCTGTCCCTTGGCTCTGGCACACTGGTGAGACCAGGTGCTGGGAGCCACTTGTGCAGTAGAGACTGGGCTCATTTAGGGCTGTGGTACGCTGGGGTGGGAGGAACCAAGCAGCTGTGCCGGAGAAGAGAGACAGGTGTGAGAGATCAAGGCAGAATCTTTTCTTTGGTGGTACCAGGGATCAAACTTGGGGCTTTGCACTTTCCAGGCAAGCACTTATGCTTCCGAGCTATCTCCCTAGCCCTTTTTTTTTTTTTTTTTTTTTTCAATCAGGAATAAAACTCAGGACCTCACACCTCCCAGGCAGGTGCCATGCACTGAACTATATCCCCAGCTCTGACACCTTAAGGTCACTTTTTTTTTTTTTTTTTTAGAAAGCAGAAGGGCCAGCAGTATAGCTCAGCAGACTAAAGCACTTGCTTAGGTAAGCACAGGGGTTCAGCCCCTGGCACCACATGCCACGCCAGCCCTGCCCTCAGGTACACTGAGCCAGCAATGGAGTCTGTGCATGGTGGCACACACCTGTAATCCCAGCACTAGGGAGGCAGAAATCAGGAAGAACACTACCAATCTGGGCTACATAGACCCTGCACATACACACAAAAAAAAAACCTTAGCAGTGTTCTGTAGCTACTTCATAGAGTGTTGGTTAGTTTTGCACAAGCCATAGTCGACACGGTGGTATACACCTATAATCCTAGCACTTGGGAGGCTGAGGCAGGAGGATCACTACAGCTGCAGGTCAGCCTGGGCTACATGATGAGTTCAAGGCCTGCCTGAATACATGGTGAGATCCTATCTCAAAAACACAAAAGATGAGAGATTAAAGACGTGGTCTGAAGTGCAATTTTGTGTTTGTGGCATAGAAATATGTTCATAAAAGTTAAACCGAATTTGGTCTGTGGAAGCAAGTCATGAAATCCTGTACCCAGCACAGTTATACAACCACAGCACTGAAGCATAATTCCCCAGGGATGGATTTATTGATTCCGTTCTATAACTACATTAGGAGAGTGAGTCTAAGGCTGGGGTGGCTCACTGCTAGAGTGCTTGCTTAGCATGTGTGAGGCCCTGGGCTGGCTCCCTGGACCCCAACTACAATAATGCAAATAATAGTAACTGAAGGGTATGGTACAAACTAACAGTAGCTGCCTTTATATAGTGTGTTGGTTAATTTTCTCTTAATTGCTGAGACAAAATACCCAAGGCTCGCAATTAAGGAAGGAAAGGTTTATATATCTCACAGTTGGTGGAGGTTTCTGTCCATGCTAGGCTGACTTCATTGAAGAGAGACAACCATTCATGGTGGCAGAAAGAGCAAAAGCAGCAAGAGAAAAAGAGCAAGAGGAGTACAGCAAATCTCTCGCCCTCCCTTGTTTTGTGTGTAGGCTGCCTGCCCCAGGGGAAGTGTAGCACTCACCCTCAAAATTCTAGGATCAGACCGTAAATCAATCAAAAACTCTAGAAGCCGCCCCCTGACTGCAGGAGACTTTGGGGGGACATCTAGATAAACCACAACAGATAGTACAATCATAAAATTTGCCATTGTACTGTATGTTTATGTGGTGTCATGATTCTTTAGCAGTGATCATGTATCAATAAGGACAAGTTCTTCTTGCTTAAGCAAGGACTCTGTGCAGGTCGTGCATATGCAAGTGATGGCTGCGATGGCTATGCTTTCATGGGGTGGGGCAGGGGGTGTCTGTTATGGGGTTCTTACTCTTCAGACAGTTGGTCATGGACTTACACAGTGTGGGAGTGTCAGAGTCTTTCTAGAATGGGCTGGTGGGATCCCAAGGACTTTAACACCCCAGGTCCTGGATGGTTCTTTTGTACTCACTCAAGAATTGATGTGGGCATCTTCCCTCCCTTATAGTGAGGAATATACCTACAATACATTCTGGAAAGTATTACTTGTTTAGAAATGAGATAGAAAAGAATGTTTTGAATTTAAAAAGGATAGTATAGCACTAATGAAGCCACATAATTCACAAATTTATCTTAGGTGAAGGTTTGCATCACATATTCTCCTTTTGGATGAGTTGCTTTTGTTTGGCCAAAGTTAGGAATAATATAAATTAAACAAGAGAATCTCAATCACAAGTTAAAAGCACATCAAACAATATTTTTTTTTTAAATTATGGCCGGCTCAGCCTGCCCTGGGGGCAAGGCTGGCACAGCATGTGCCGGGGATCAAACCGCGGTCCCTGCCACCACCTAAGCTTTCCTAAGCAGGCACTTTAGACCACTGAGCCATCCCGCCAGCCCCAAACAATAATTTTTAAAACACAGAGAATATTTTTCTCCTTTTAATATCAGTGAGCCATTTTTTAGAAATTTGCGCTTATGTTTATGAGATTTCCTTTGTGACTTTTTAAAATTGCAAAATAAATGCATGCTTTTTTTTAAACAAATGACACAAATATAAAAACCCAAAAGGAACAAGTTAATTTTTTTCTGCTCGCTCTCTCTCTCTCCCTCCACCCCTGCCCCTCTGTGTGCCCCCCTGCCCCTCTGCCCTTCTCCCTCTCCCTCTCCCTCCCTCTCCCCATCTCTCAATTGAACTCAGGACTTTGCGCTTGCCGGCCAGGTGCTTATGCTGCTGAGCTATATCCCTGACCTGCTCTTTCACTCTTCATCCCTCCCCAATTCTACCCATCCCCACTTCCCACCAGTCAGTTTATATGTATTACTTTTTTCAAAAGGCTGTTAAGAAACTTTTAGAGCCAGGCACGGTGGTACAGGACTGTAATCCCAGCTACTCAGGAGACTGAAGCAGGAGGATCACAAGTTTGAGGCCAGCCTGGACAATTTAATAAGACCTTGTCTCAAAATTAGCTGTAGCTCAGTGGCAGAGTGCTGGCTTGGTATCACACGTGAGACCCGGGTCTAATCCCTGAAGATGTTGAGTGAGCTCATTATCCGATTGTGTGGCATGTGCATATCTTCTCGTGTGCTCTTATGCATCCTAAACATGTGCACATGCAGTGCATCACCTGTGTTGCAGCACAGCTGGATCTTGGGATTTCAGGGCTGGCACAGCGAGATTATTAAGGTGTTGCATGCACTGTTAACTGTGAGGTACAGGGAACTTCTGTCATTGCTCAGTCTTATCTCCTTGTGTAGAAGGACCCCAGTCTACTTATCCTTTCCCAGTGGAAGGCTATTAGGGTTTTTTCCAGTTTCTGACAATAGGCTATTATAAATATTACTGTAGCCGGGCGTGGTGGCGCTCGCCTGTAATCCCAGCACTCGGGAGGCTGGGGCAGGAGGATCTCTGTGAGTTCGAGACCAGCCTGGGCTACAAAAGTGAGCTCAAGGCCAGCTTGAACTGCACAGTGAGACCCTGTCTCAAAAAGACAAAAATAAATAAATAAATATT
>PVJA010020669.1:0-36721 GCA_004027025.1 Myocastor coypus | reverse complement strand
AAAAAAAAAAAAAAAAAAAAAAAAAAAAAAAAAAAAAAAAAAAAAAAAAAAAAAAAAAAAAAAAAAAAAAAAAAAAAAAAAAAAAAAAAAAAAAAAAAAAAAAAAAAAAAAAAAAAAAAAAAAAAATTCAGACTACGTAAGTGTTATGAAGCTTAAAAAAATAAAAGATTACGAACTGATCTTGGAATGAAGTCAAATGTAGCCAATGAATAAGATACACTTCCATTTATGGCACTGTAAGGTTACTGTGACAAAAAATATTGGGAAAAACATATTCACTACTACTACAACCTTAACCTTGATGACTAAATAAAGGTTTAAAGGAAGATCATTGTTTCCAATGCTAGCAAAGAGACCACAATAAATAAAATATTATTTTAAAAAGTGTTCGCTTCAATCTCATTTGATAAATAATATCTAACGTAAGAATTCAGTTTTTTTTCCATATTACTCTCATCCAGGTTATTATGAGAGACAATACGTAAGATATGATTAACCCTTGGTAGCTGCTTATGGGAGTCTGTTACATTTAAAGTGCCAAAGGTTACTAGATAGCACAATGTTGCATTAAGCTAACTTTCATCTTTAAGTAGTCTTAAAACAAAAGTAAATTAAAGTATTTAACCATACTGCTTCTTTAATTTGTAGTAAAGTTTAAAATCAAATAAGACAGGTTCCATGAAGTGTAATGATGGCAAATATCTTATATGAAAATCTCCAATAGTTTTCTGATGTTCTGGTCATATAAGATAAAATTACATTTTCATGTGGAAATGCAGTCATAGGAAAATTGTATTTCATTAAGACAAAGTTTTATTACTGTTCTCAGTAGCTTTCATATAAATGAGATACTTAAGAATTAGAAAAAAAAAAGCATCACCACGTATCATTTCATGGCAACTATGTATATTCGAAAAAATGGGAATGCTGCATTTCTATATATAAGGCATGAAGTTTTTCTTTTTCCAGAGGCCCAAAATAAGTTCTTTTCAGGTATTACAGTCACGTGACATCTTGCAACTATTTGATGCTTCTGTCACAACCCAAGGGCAGCCAGCAACAATACATTAATATACCTATGACTATGTTCCAATGAAACATTGTCTAAACAGTTATTGATGACGATTCCAGGCTGGGGAGATAGCTCAGCAGTATAAGCATGAGCCTGGCAACTGCAAAGGGTTGTGTTTGATCCCTGGTACCGCAAAAAAAGAAAAAGAAAGGAAAGAAAAAAAATTCAACTTTGAGCTATGGATTTTCAGTCCCCTGTTTAAAGGATTCTGTTCAGTGGATTAAAGATACCTTGACTATTTTCTGATATTCTATAAAGCAATAGACTATGCTTAAAGAAGTCATTAGGGAATAATTGGTTTAGAAGATGTGATTGAACAAGGTTTTAACTATTAGGCAAGTAACTCAGGAAATAAAGAGAAATGAAGTTTAAGTGTATAAGATGAATTGGGTATAAGAAGACTGTCATAAAATTTTATTACCTTACAAATTGGTCCAGGCGTCAGTGGGAAATAAAAAAAATGTCATAAATGTATTTCTTGCATTCAAAGAAAAAAAGACATGTCACTCCTGTCCCAATGCCTCACTGAGGTTTTCACAGCATCATGTCTTTTCTAAGACTTTTTCTCCTCTTCCTCCCTGAAACTCCGTACAGAAGCTGCACCCCCATGGCAGCAGACACTTGCTGTCTAATGCCCAGACTGACTGCAGCAGCCTCGGGCTATGATTTAGTGGTTACTTAGGAAATATCACTGAATCAATGATTTTCTTCTTAGGATTTCATCTGGAATTCACTCTTTACAGCAAAATTGAAGAAGATAAAATTTCCATTGCAGAGGGTGCAAAGCAGGTTGTGCCCAGTCTGGGGAAGAGAGAGACAGCTGGCCAAAGCACAACACACTCACACTAGAGCTAAAGCTGCAGAATCAGCACAGAGAGGGTTACTCCTGAGAAAATGAGTAAGTGAGAGCTTTGTGACTTTAGAGGAAGCAAGGCTACTGAATACAGCTGGGAAAAGGCCTATTCTTATAAGAAGACTGGGACATCTGCAGAGAGGAGATCGAAGAACTTCCAGCAAACACTGAAGTTCTCATCAGAAGGTGGTGGTATGACAAGAGATGACTTTTGGGGTACACAGGATACAAACAATAAAAGGATAAAAATGACGATCTGGAAGAAATCTAAATGGGGTTCATTTCTTTATTAACATGTGTCTTAGAGTTTCCACAGCGTCCTGATCTACTGTGCTCTAAGTGACCTCCAGCTTGCCTCAGACTGGCTGAGCTCTCACTGCCTCTAGGCTGTGTTTCTCTTCTGCTTTTACTTAAGTTTTAATTAGAATTTTGTGGAGAGTAGCAATAGATGATACTTTCATATGGAGCACATCCTTCCACGTGTATCTAGATAGGAGGAAGCAATGCAAAGATTTAGGACTGGTATGGTTTAATTAGGCACACTATCACTTCTAAATAGTTTGTATTCTTCAGAAATCCCTTTCATTATATCCAATGTGTGAAGAATAAATGTAATCTTGTCTTTCATTGGCTTTCTTAGGGTGCTAAATGAATACCTGGAGATGACCCAGAGATTAAAATATTTTATTTCTTGCAAGGACAGACATCACAGAAATTATAGTAACTTGTTTTCCTTTTCACATTGCCAGTAAACATATTTTTGTTCATTTTGTTTTGGCAGCATCAAGGAAAAACATAACAATTTCTCAGAAAATATTTCAAACAAAGAAGTTCTTTCTCCAAAGAACATACAAAATAAGTTGATACTTTTAACTTAGATATAAACAGTACAAGTGTGTAATATATATGTACACATTTATCATTTTCTTTCTGTTGTACAGGTATGAAAATATTGTTTAAATTTCCCTAAATCCTCACTATCTGTTGAATTTTCTTTAGATATTTGTCATATGAAAATAAATATAGATGTGGAGAAAATATTTGAAGAATGTATAAAAATTAAAGACAAGACAAAGACTGGTGTTTCCATGGTAACAACATGGTTAGCCAGTTGCTATAGCACCATGGCAACTGAAGAAAAGAGTTTGGGGACCTGCACAATCTAAGTTTTCAAAATTAAAATTTTCAAATTTAAAAAATCCTACAGCAAAAGTCAGCATTTATAAAGGCAATACACTTTCTTAATTCTGCTTCATAATTCTTCTCATACTTCTTTACGTGCTGTATCAATACTAAACTAGAGCTATCTGTTGCTGCAATTTTTGTGAAGACTAATGTGATTCTTAAAATGTGACTGAGTGTTCTCTATGAAGGTTTTAATATCATGAGATAGTATATGAAATGCTGTTTAGATTATTAAGTGTTGAAAATGAATTGTTAGTTGATTCTTGATAATAACAATCTGGTTGTTTCTTCTTAATTCCCAGGTATAGGTTTGGGGATTAAAATAACTGTTTTGGTTCATTTTACCTTTTAACAAGAAGCTCATACGCTTAAATATTTTGCACTGATATTTAACTCTAGCTTTCTCTACTCACTCTAGGAGAAGCAGGGATCTTTCAGAACAAATGCATCAGGTGGGATCATGGTCGGTTACCATTCCTCAGAGAGAAAATGAAATTAGTGGTACATAGTGATAGAACTCCTTATGGAAGATTTTTACATTTGTTTTCCTTAAAGAGTGATCTAATGCAATATTATAACCATTCTCTTTATATGAAGATTAAATTCCTAGACGATAACAGTGATCTTACCATTGCTTTACATGTACTTTTAGAAAATTGTTTAGAAAACAGCTATGTACCCAATATCTAAAAAAAAAAAAAAAAAAAAAAAGCATTAGCCGGGCATGGTGGCTCACGCCTGTAATCCCAGCACTTGGGAGGCTGAGACCGGAGAAACAGTGTGAGTTCCAGACCAGCCTGGGCTACAAAAGTGAGCTCAAGGCCAGCATGAACTGCATAGCGAGAGGTTGTCTCAAAAAGACAAAAATAAATAAATACATAAATAAATACATAAATAAATAAAAAATAAAAAAGCATTGATTCTATCATTTGAAATATATGAAAATTTGTCTTAGATCCCTATTGACACAGATAAATGTTGCTTTTACCTGTAATCAGTTTGCTTTTATTCTTTTAGAGACAGGTTCACACTATGAAGTTCAGCCTGGCCTTGAACTCAGGGTGATACTCCTGCCTCAGTTGACCAAGAGCCAATTTCTCTTCATACTGATATCAAAAAATTGTGCTTAATTGTCTCAACAAAAGAGAAAGGGTCAAACCGACCTGCTTCATTTGTTTATACGTAAAAAGATGCTGATGGTGGGACATCCTCCTAAATATGTTTATCTGGTTTCCATTTCCAAATTGGGTTAACTGCCTTTCTCTATTTAATTTACTCTCTGCAGATTGGCAATTACCATTTTCCACTGTAAAAGGATCACACGGAATTGGGAGTTTAAATGAAATAACACGTGCAAAATAACATAAAGTGCAAAGAAAAACGCACAAGGAAAGTGATATCTGTTGTTTTAAGGGAAAGAAACGTTTTTAAAATAATATCCTATTTAAGGTGGTCAGAAAAGTACACTATTAGCCGGGCATGGTGGTGCACGCCTGTAATCCCAGCACTCAGGAGGCTGAGGCAGGAGGATTTGTGAGAGTTCGAGACCAGCCTGGGCTACCAAACTGAGCTCAAGGCCGGCCTGAACTGTACAGCGAGACCCTGTCTCAAAAAGACAAAAAAAAAAAAAAAAAAAAAAAAAAAAAAAAAAAAAAAAAAAAAGAAAGAAAAGTACACTATTAAGGATGATGAATATATCCACACATAATGAATATGTGATTTCTTATATAGTATTTCCATTTCATTTTTATTATATTATTTTTATTATTATGTTTACTGGTATGTTTTAGTTAACCACAATGATCACATTCATCATAGAGAATTTATAATTCTGTATAACTTTATTTTTACCATTCTCCTATCTTCCTTTTATTCTTTTTTAATGTATTTTATTAATTTAATGAGAAAAATACGAAATAGCAATGACATTGTTTCAAAACAAACTCATAGGACAGTTACAATAACTGATACATTGTGCATTGTCTTTGTAGCATTTATTCAGAGAACAAGATGCAGACATGATATCTTGTCTAAAACAATATTAGTGAAAACCTTTCTTCTCAGCCAATGAACTAAGAGAAAACAGCTGGATACCTGTCATACATATGCTTCATACCAAAATGGTCCTAGTTTACACTCCCTCCTTTTTTGTTGTTGTTGTTCCATTTTCTCAGAGGTGGGTGTTCCACTGCAGTTAGAGAAGCTGTACTTGGAGAAGACTTTAAAAGACCTTCTCATACTTGATGCCAGACCAAAGATTGTAAATACTTGAATTCCTTTTAACCTTTATTCATCTCCACATTTACAAGGGCTTTGTTTCCTTTTTCCTTGTTTTCTCGTGTTTCCTTTGCTTCCATTCCTCTCCTCTTCCACTTCTTAGTTTCTCTCCTGTTTCAACATTAGCTTGACAATACTTATACATTTTGGTCCTGATTTACACTTCCAGTTTTTCACACAGAGGAACAAAATATTTCCATTAGTTCTTGTTACAAAAACAGAAAAGATATTTCTCATAATAATGTGTAACATTTTATACAACCATATTTATTCCAATTCTAGAATAGATTGTAAAGAAGTTTGGGATCAGCTATATTGTTATAACACTTTCCATATAGGAAACAAATTTTTTTTCTTAGTTTCGCAATATCTCTTCTTCAAAATTATGCCTCTGATAGGATATTACTCTACACAGGTATAGACTGAATGATTTTCATCTGATTTCTTGAGGGACTATTCCTCAGTAAATAGAAAATTCAAGTTTTTTACTAAATGCAATATAATGGGGACCGGTGGAATGGCTCAGTGGTCTAAAGCACCTGCTTGGGAAAGCTTGGGCGGCTTCAGGGACAGTGGTTCGATCCCCGGGCACCACATGCTGTGCCAGCCCTGCCCTCGGGAAGGGCTGAGCCGGCCATAAAAATGAGCAAATAAAGAAATAAAGGTTCTGAAATTAAAAAAAAAATTAAAAAAAAGTATTTAAAAAATATTATGAATCACTTCACATTTGTGATTACTGGCTACGTGCAGAGTTGCTTCAGATAAGATGTAGCCCACAGGCAGCAAATGAACAATCAAGAAAGCACTGGTGTGATGGCTTATGAACCTGGGTTCCAATGTCTGCTCCTATTACGTATTACCTAAAATAATATGAGCAAACACAAGAATTATGCAAAATTATGTGAAATGAGTCAGACTATGAAACATTATCCTAAGTTTTAAAACTATATACTAGTCTTATTATTATCATTTGGTATATGGTCTCCATATGCATCTCAGACTTACAGTGATCCTTTTGTTTTAAGCCTCCCCAGGGCTGGGATGATAGGTGTGCACAACCTTGCCTGGTCTTGGTGGTCTTAGTTTTTTTTTGTTCTTTGTTGTACTGGGGATCAAAATCAGTACCTTGCACATGCCAGACGGTGCTTACGTTGTTTAGCTATATCTCTGGCCCAGAAAATACTAGTTTTAAAGTGTTTAATCAGTATAATGCATTAGAGACAATACAAACTAAATCAGTGTTAATATTAAGAAAAAACTACTTTGGATTACTTAGAATTTTCAATACCTTTTCCTTTAGCAGATCCAATAGTTTTCATGTATTAAGTAAGTTAATTACCCTTTACTAAAATCTCTAAAGTTCATTACATTTTTGTAAAGCCCAGAATAATTTAATATTCAAGACTCTTAAGTCACTAAATCTTATTCCTGATTCTATGCACTGGAATCATAATGATGTGAGAAATCTTTCTTTTGTAAGTAAATTAACCAATAGCACCATGGGCATGAGGTTCTCTGACTAGAGTGTCAAGTTTATTACCTGTTGTAGCAAGAGGTGGTTTAGTAATGTAAGTCTCACCCCCAGGCTATAAAGAATGGGATGCAACTGAAAATGATTTAAAAAATTCTATTATCAAAACTAATAAAAATGATTTGTTTGGCATTATATACATATGTATCCACTGCTACAGGAAATTTTGGATAAAGTATAAAATTAATTTGATAATTTATAAAATAATGACTTTTTACTTTTTCTATGTTAGTGATTAGATATTTAGAGAATCAATGCCAAACAACAACCTACAACACAGTATTTATTACCGCAATTAAACCTAAATACTGAGGTTTTAATTTAGAAAATATAACTCTATATTAATATATTTTGTCTAAAATTTAAAACACAACACCAGTAACATAGATTCACTACTGCTGTTCTGTGCAATAAGGACTTGAATTAATGATGGCGGGTTATGTGTTTCCCCTAACTGGTTTGAAAGTCCTCAGTGTACTGAAGAAATACAAATTATCCTTCTCCAATATCTTTGCTAGTGTCCTGTGGATTTTTAAAATTAAGCTTATTGGTGCAATTTTAATATACATAACGATCTTATTCATCATAGGGAATTTATACCTGCACATTATATATTTAGATTCATTTTTCCCCCTGTACATATAATAATAATTATAATAATCACTATTTATGCATTGCTCTTAAAAATCCTGGTCAGGTCTATCATCTCTTTGTCTATCTATCTATGAATATTTCAATCAACAGAATCCTGTGAACTAGAAACTATCATTATTTACAACTGAAGAGCTGATAATGATCTAAAATTACAAAGCTAGGGAGTGCTTTAGCTAGACATCCAGCCATGGAATTCATGGATTCCTCTTGTCTAGAGCCCTAAGCTCCACACTATTCTGTTTGCTTCAGAAACAAATTGTGTTGAGGGAGGTGTTCACCACAGTGATTTGTATTGGGTATTGTTTGATACAGAATTCAAGAAAAGTGTAAAGTGATGGGTTCATCTAATACGTTCATGGTTCTGAGTTTCTTTTTTTTTTTTTTTTTTTTGGGACCAGGGTTCAAACTCACGACCTTGCACTTGCCCAGCAGGCACTTGTGCCTCGGAGCTATCTCCCCAGCTCCTCTGAGTTTCTAAGAGTACTGTAAGGGCCAGCGAGATAGCTCAGTGGACAAAGTACCTGCTTAAGCAAGCACAAGGGGTGCTGGGGAGATAGCTCCGAGGCACAAGTGCCTGCTGGGCAAGTTCAAGGTCGTGAGTTCGAACCCTGGTCCCCCCCCAAAATAAAGCAAGCACAGGGGTTGGGATTTGATCCCAGGTTCTACATCCTGTGCCAGTACCATCCCTGGATATTTTGAGCTGGTGACTGAGTCCTGGCATGGTGGTGCATGCCTGTAATCCCAGCACACGGGAAGCTGAAAACAGGAGGATCACTATGACTCTGATCTGTGTAATGAGGTCTTACACCAAATACATTAAAAAACTAAACAAAACAAACAAACAAAAAACACTGTAGGTAAGAGATTAATTCCGAAAAAAGAACCAAAGACTTTGCAAAGAACAAGCAAAAACAAATCCCAAATTTTCAAAAAATAATGTTGCAGGAGGCAATTTGCTTATCATCAATTACTTTAAAGTAACAGAAAAACTGCTACCAATAAAAGGAAATAAGCCTTTGATTTCGTTGAGAATCAAATTAAGAATATGATTGGTATAGTTCATATAAAACAGCTTTACAATATCTGAAGCATTTGTAACTAAATGTTTCAGTTGGTCCAAATTTCTTAGTAAAATGAGAACAAAGGCATAATTATGCCATAATTCTGGATAAACTGAAAGTTATTCCAATTAATCGAACAGAATGATAAAAATATCGTTTCATTTTAATTGATACTGGAGGATGGGGTGGATTCTTTCCTACAGTTGAAAACAGGCATTCTGAGTAATACACATTCTTAAAGTTTGAAAAGGAAGATAAATCAAGTGACATTATACGTGCTACACAAAAAATTAAATATATATATATATATATATATATATATATATATATATATATATACTATTTCATCACCAAAACTATTTATCCAAATAATATAATGGCTGCTAAACTCCTTACTAACTGTAAGAAGAAAATACATATACTTTTGGATAAATATGGGCACAGAAAGCTTAGCTTTCACATTGTTCCTTAATAAAAATGTCAAAGGAGAATACAGATAGAGCAATAACAAAAATCAAGAAAGAAGAACACATAGAACTTTGAAAGCAGGACATATTTCACAGTATAAAGAATAAAACTGTGATACAACCTCTGCACCTTATCTTGAAAGTGATTTTTTAATTATTTCTTTTTATTTTTTATTTTTTGTATTTTACGGCTCTACAGGGTGTTCAGCATCTCACTGCTAGATTCACTCATAGTGATCCACCTGTTTATGGCCTCCCAAGGGCTGGGATTATAGTTGCACGCCACCACACTCAGGCTCAATTGCCATTTCAGCACATCCCGGGGGCGGGGATGGCACTGTAAGCCTGAGGATTGAACCCCTGGCCCCTCTGCTTGCCAGCAGGCATTTTAGTTTACTTAGCTATTTGACTGGCCCTTGAAAGTGATTTTTGTTTCATACTGAACAGAAATTCACAGCAATCTAAAAAGAGATTTTTTAATTAATAGTTTTTAAGTCAGTGGATTTTCTGAAGTGGAATTAGAAATTTTGGTATTATTAGTGGTTTGACATGAAGAAGTTAGTCTTCTGTCAACCAAAAAGTAATTCCATGGCTCTTTGAATCTATGAGAGACAGCTTAGATAAAAGAAAGTAAATATCTCAAATAGCATTTTTTGGTATAATTTCAGAAATAGTTCCCTACTGATTAAGGTGGCTTTCATGTTTATTAACATGAATTTTGCTAATTTTTTGGTCTATATAAATAAGTCCTTCCAATGCTTCCATAATTGAAATTTGTAAATGCTTTGATGGGTTTTCAAACATGTAAACATTTGTTTAAACATGATTTTGCAGTTACAAAACAGAAGTTTTTGAGGTTGTGTGTGTGTGTTTTTGTGGTCTTACTATGCAGCTCACATTCATAGTGATCCTCCTGATTTCTGCCTCCCTACTGCTAGGATTACAAGAGTGCACCACCATGCCCTGATTCCATCGAAGGCTCAGAGCTGCATGGCATGGGATGCCAAGGATTGAAATCTGATCCCTGCACTTACCTAAGCAAGCACTTAGTCCTCTGAGCTGTAATACTGTGGGCCAGGCTCATAGCTCAGTGAACTGAAGTGCCTGATTAGCAGAGTGCAGCAGCTGGGGCCCGATCCCCTGAGTTCCATGCCAGCACTGTCCGTGGAGTGTGCTGAGATGACTATAGAGACTGGGAGTGGTGGTGCATGACTGTAATCCCAACATTTGAGAGGCTGAAAATAGGAGAATAACCATGAGTTGGATCTGTGTAGTGAGACCCTGTAGACCCTGTCCTAAATACAAAAATAAATAAATAAATCCATGAATAAAGAAGAATAATCCATATG
This sequence comes from Myocastor coypus, assembly GCA_004027025.1. Taxonomy (NCBI): domain Eukaryota; kingdom Metazoa; phylum Chordata; class Mammalia; order Rodentia; family Myocastoridae; genus Myocastor; species Myocastor coypus. Next base: position 26,272 of record PVJA010020669.1, on the reverse strand, counting down.
TATCAATAAATCAGTCATCAATAGGATAAGGAATGTCTATGTATATATATATATATATATATATATATATATATATATATATGTACATTAAACTAATTGCTTATATTTTATGACTAAATAGGTGAAAATGATCAAAAAAAGAGAAATACAGTAGCCAAATATTCACTGGATTTGCTAGAGGGACCATTTTCAAAGTACCATAAATCAAATTTTCAAAATCTTGCACAACAATTTATATGAAATAGGCTTACACACTTAAGGTAATACTTTAGTCAGTTTTGTGAGTTTTACAATACATGATGCAGGTGTTTGTTGCATGAGAAGAAGAGTAAAGGAAAGCAAAGTTTGGAAGCTCTCAAATGTCCACCCCTACAGACTTGGGATTTACTACCATCTGCTTAGTAGTTATGTCCAACCCAAAAGCTCTGTAGATCCTGTAGCTGTGGGATTTCAGTGGAGAATTCAGCACACAGACATAACAGGTTTTTAACACAGTCTTTAGTCCTCCCCTTCCTCAAAGACAGAAACTAGGATTAAGAGATGTTGAGATAATAATAAGTATCACAAAAGATGCCTGTATTTGAAAATAAAATTATGAAAAAAACTCTTTGGTTTAGTTATAATGTTTTATGTGAAATTTCCCCTAACTTTAGAAAATTCAGTAATTTTTTCTTTTGTAAAGTTTTTAAATTAGCACGATTATTTTAACATTTTCAATAAATTTATGTGGTAAATAAAGACCACCAGTTTATATATGACAAAATAACATTGGATGGTTATGAAATTTTCTCTCCTATTTTGTGCAGGGTCTCACTATACAGCTCAGACTCATAGCAACACTTCTGATTTCTGCCTCTTAGTGATGGGATTACAGGTGTGCGCCACCACACCTAGAGTCCATTGCCGGTTCAGTGCACCCAGGAGTGAAACCATAGCTTACCCAAGCAAGCACTTAGTCCACTGAGCTATACTGCCCCCTCAAAATTTTCTCAATACCATTCAACAGCAAAAAATATATAACAAAACTTTTAGTAATTTAATTTAGCTAAAAATGTACTCTAATTCTTGTCCTAAACAGCTATATTACTTTTCCGTACATATCTCCGCCTGGCCTTTTGTCTGTTTTCTAATTTTATGAACATGTATCTTTCTCAGTTGCCTATTGATTTTTGCAGATAGAAATTTAATGTGTATATACTTTATGCATTCAGAAAATTTTTCATGACGTATTAGGTGCCAAGTGTTTATTAGTAGCATCTGCAAAACCAATTTACCAAGAAGTAGTGCCTTATTTAGTCCATGGGCAAGGATCTTTTGGTCTTTTTCAAAAGCATTCCAAAAAATATATCCCTTTTCAGTATAGACATCACACTATTGCATACTCCCACCTCTGGAAGAATTACGAGTAGCCTTGTAAGGAATTTGCTCATGGTTGTGTCTGAAAGGGTTCATGGACTGGTGAGAAAACACTTGGCAACCTGAACTCAGCCCACTGGCATGGACTAATGCATCTAATAGTTCTGTAGGAATGCCTAGCTACTTCTCCGAGAGACGCCACTGGCATTCTTATCCATCACCAGTAATAAATATAATTTATTAGTGTTTCTACAATATCTTACAGAGCGACTGATCCTCAGAGATTAAGTTCTAGTCAGCAATTATTCCTGTGCAACAGAAAATACAGGAACATCTTTGAGTGCTGTTGAACTCCACAGTTAGCTGCATATCAAGTCATTTACACTTCTTGGCAGCTTCCTGGAGTATAGCTATGTTGTTTCCTGCCATTAACAGATGGAGTCTCAATGTGAGAACTGCCACTGTAAAACTTGCAATATGTTAGGTTAAAGATTAAGTGAAATCAATGTTAGAAGGTGCTAACATATTCTATATTACAATTTTATGCACTGTGCCAATTATAAGCCTCATAAATTTACTTATTAAAGATCAAGATTTATGACAAAACCTCAACCTAGAAAAGATGTCGCATAGAAAAGAAATATGTCCCTGATGTGAGTGACAGATGCTATGGAATCTGCACAACATGCTTCCCCGCTTTTCAAATTAAAGATGAGCAAAACAAGAACATTTTTATGGGTTGCTGTTAAGGCTGATGAACCAAGAAGTTGACAGCTTTAAGAATGTTTTAAGTGCACATAATAGGGTATATCAACATCAATAATTTTCCCTCTCCTTTCCAGATAAATTGCTTTATCTTAAAGAACTTTACTTTAAAATTCATAAAATGCAATGTGAAAGTCTTTTGAGGTGTATGATCTTGGAATATCCATTTTATTTTGGATTTAATCTCAATTATTCTTGTACCAATGTGAGTTATTCCAGTGTCAAACTAGACTTAACAAGTCAGAAAATTTTTGATTGTGAAGCTTTATTTGTTAAATTTTTAAATTAATTTTAACTTATATATTAATATTTTTTATTTATTTATTTTAATAATTCAATCAATAAAGAGGTACAGTTTAAGCAAGAATTTCTCAATGTTTCTAAGCATTCCTTTACATATCACAGATGCAGTCTGTGGCATTGATCAATTAATGCAAGGAGTTTCCAGGAAAAAAAAAAAAAAAAAAAAAAAAAACCATAATGGGTAATTTCACATAGCTTGAGGAATACAGATCATGAAATATTTTTATCTTTTTTTATGTTATTTATTTTTGTCTTTTTGAGACAGGGCTCTCAACACACAATTCAGGCTGTCCTTGAGCTCACTTTGTAGACCAGTCTGGTCTTAAACTCTCAAGGATTCTCCTATCTCAACCTCTTAAGTGCTGGGATTATAGATGTGTGCCACCATCCACAGCTACAAAACAGCTCTACTTTAACCTCTGGGTTTAAAGAAAGCTACATAACATGAATTTGTCTGTGTATTACAAAATCAGTACTACATCAAGGACATTCTTATTAAAGCATTTCAGAGTAAGTTTTCTTTATTTAACATAACTTTTCTTAATTATAGGATTGAAACTATAAAGAGCAGTCCTCTGCCCTCATTCTTTCCAGTGTAATCAAAAGAGAAGCAGAAAATAGCCCCCATAACTAATCTACTTCAGTTGTTTAGGTGACCGGGTCAGAGTTCCTGTTTCAGTTCTGTTTGCTTCTGTCTCTTAGAAATGACTCATCACTATGAAGCACAGTGTAGGAACCAATCACACGTTGACATTGATGAGCATTTCTAATTCTGTAGCTCCTGTTTGATTATCCCATATAAGCCCTACAGTACCAGAGACCTGTGCTTTTTCAGGGAGAAATTTACCAAGAACAAAACTGGTATTTAATCTATAGAAGCAATTAAAAAATTAATCAGATCTCATCATTCATTTGCATTCCGAAGATCTTAAAATATGTATCTTTCATTCCTCGTTCATTAACAATAAAATGTTTCATTTACTCTGTTCCTCTACTGAGCCCTGTATAAGTCCAGTATTATAGCTACATATGTGGGGATGATTTATACATATATCTGTTGTGAGTTTAATGCTCTGTGGAGGCTCTGAAGTTAAGAAAAATATTATCTTTGCATTTGGGCTTTCGATGTGGAGTCAGAGGAATGATAAAGCATATATCCATGGCTTGTGTCTTAGTTCACACATTCTTCATGGTTTCTTTGCCTTCTTAAGTTCCTTGCTACCTGTATTCCTAACTGTGACCCTTTAGCCCATGCTCATGAAACGCTCTTTCTCTCTCTCTCTCTCTCTCTCTCTCTCTCTCTCTCTCCATTAGGACCATGCACCATGTGTTTCTGCCTGGGTTGGCCTCAGATGAAGTCAGGCCTTGGACCAGGGGAGAACTGCAGCCAGATGCGAACACTGACCAATCTTGGCAAATAGCAAGGGATTATTTTTTGGCATCACTGAACTTTCAGCAAGGGAAGAGGAACATCTTGCCTATACCTTATCTGGTTACTAGTCACGTTGCTTAACTTAGGATCATAATTTCAGGAGGGGATTTTCAGGCCTCAAGTCTATACAACAACAATAACAAAAAATGAAATATTGAAATGTTCAGAAACTACAAGATTAGAAGTGAGGCTCCTGGTTTCAAAGATTAACATCCTGAATAGCCAACAACTGGCCACTCTGTCTGTGGAGTGCTGAAGAGTCACTGAGCTGAAATTCAGACATTGTGAATGGCTGCGGGTAGTTAAAGCCTTCTAGGTCCTCTTGACCTTGCTCACATTTGAGTCTCTCACAAAATCCATAGAATGGAAAAATAGAAGCATGAGCTCTCCATCGAGGAATAAATGTGGGGTGAGGTTGCATGTGGATGAAACATCTCCTTCAGTAATTCTGTTCAAAATTACAGTAGTTCTTATAATTTTCCATTACCTTTTGCTAATGGACTCAGAAGTAATAACAGATGTGACATGCATAGACTTCCATATCAAATATATAGAAACAAAATAATCTTTCAGAATAAACATCAATTACTGTAGCATGTAATATTTTCCTTCTTTACCTTTGGTCAGTAGTACAAAATGTGAAATCTGCAGGTGATTGGTTTAACTTCAGGTTGCATGTTTCATTGCTGTGTCCTCTGATAGAAGCACTTTAGGAATGTGGTCCTCTCACCTGCAGACTATAGACACATGAATATCTTATGGAGTAAGATATAGAGACCCTCCGATCTTGTTTCACATGCTTATATGATGTAGGAGAAAAATTTTTACAGCACGCCTTAGCAACTGATTAAATCTAGATACTGCTTCTACTTATAACTTACAATTAGAGTAATAAAGTCTTCTGTAGAGTACTTTATTGTGCATAGATACAAACACTTTAAATATTTTTGATTTCAGTATATTGATGTAGCTTATTTTAAAGACTATGAAGGAGCTGTTTTCTTTCTATCAGTAGCCTTTTTTTTTTTTTTTTTTTTTTTTTTTTTTTTTTTTTTTTTTTTTTTTTTTTTTTTTTTTTTTTTTTTTTTTTTTTTTTTTTTTTTTTTTTTTTTTTTTTTTTTTTTTTTTTTTTTGTCTTTTTGAGACAGGGTTTCGCTATGTAGTTCAGGCTGGCCTTGAGCTCACTTCTGTAGCCCAGGCTGGTCTCAAACTTGCAGCAATCCTCCTGTCTCAGCCTCCCAAGTGCTGGGATTACAGGTGAGCACCACTACACCCGGCTTAGAGTAGGTTTTTAAATGAATATCATACCTGTTAATGTTATAATGTTAATAATGTTTTGGTTTACATATTTTATTATTATAAAAGTCATATAAATTCCATACTGTTTTCCTATTCAGTTTTCATTCTTTGATCTTGTCCAAGAGCAGAAATAAAAGGTATATGCAGGAAGGCACTAAGAGTCTGTGGCTTTCACTTCTGTTCTCTTTCTCATGTGATAAAGTGCAGGGTCTTCAGATGGGTGTAATTAATTCTTCTTTCTGCTGAATCCTTAACTTCTGTTACTTAATTATATTTTTCTCCAACCTTGCAAGTTCCAAAGGCATTTTTTTTCCTTCAAGTTACAATACTCAGTTTTCTTCTTAACACTGAAACTTTTAACTTGACTACCTGCAGGATATAGTGCTACATATCTGTAATCCTAGCACTCAGAAGGTGGAAGCAGGAGGATTGCCACAAGTTTGAAGCCACCCAATGACTAAGCAGTGAATTCATAGCCAGCAAGAGCTACATAGCAAGACCCTGCCTCACAATTAGAAAACAAAAACAAAAAATAAAATATAAAAAAGGAGAGAGATTATAATGCAAGCAAGAGTCATACCCTATAGAAACATAGAAACTAAGAACATAACAGATATTTTGAATAACATGAGAAAATGTTTACCTTTTTTAAAATTTTCTTTCAAAATTCATTTAGCACTTGATAAGCATTTGACTCTTATGTTCTTTTAAGTCTCACATTTCCACATTATCATTTTTTATGCTTTACTTTCTACCTAAAAAAAAAATAAGATTTTTATTTCAGGAGTAAGCAGGACAGCATAGCTTCTTTTAGTCTAGATATGGCTGTATTAAATGTCACAGTTCAGAAATATTTCAATTAAATTTAAGTTTGCAAATGTGAAGATACATTCCTGACCTTATGTAAAATTTTCGCTGCCATCTGTGCCCCATTGTTCCCTTTAAAATATTACCTTGTCAATGTTCAATTCCAAAAATAATATTTCTGTCTAACACACATTTGTAATTTCCTCCTAATCGATATTTTTAAGTGGTTAATCAATACAGCATGATATTCCTAGATATAGTTTTCTTTTCCATTTATCATCCTAAGATTTCAAAGGATAGTTGTGCCTCTGGTGTGACCCCATTCAATAGTTTTAGAAAATTCTGTCGTTGGTTCTAAAAGTTCTGAATTTTTTCAGTTCTAACCTTTTCTTATACAATTGCAGTCACACAAATATTGGACCTCACCACTATTTCCTGTAGGACTCTCATGCTCTCATGTTCCTGGCATATTTTCCATTCTTATTTTCTATACTGATATTAAGTATGGTTCACAAATTATCTGAAGTGACTAAGCCGCTTTTAAGGCTATCTGCTGAATTTTCAACAAGGCTGTTGCATTTAACGTTTGATTTTAAATTTCACAGTTTAATTGTTTGTAAAGGCTGATGAACTCCTCTAATTTAAAATTTATTTTTACTATAACAGTGGCAGTTTATTACATAGTGTATATGGGGCCTTGATACTTGAATTAGCTTTAACTACATTTGTAATGGTATGCGCTCTTCAATAAAATGCCATTGAGAAGATGCATGATCTACAATGTAGAAATTTCTATTTAACGAAATAAATATGACTTAAAACTGTAAACTACTGCTAGTACTCATAGTTAAAATTCAAATATGTTGAAAATTGAAGCAGATGTTTTGGTTCTAAGTGGCATCTGTAAAGCACAATGATGTACTATGAGTGTAGGGCCACAGGCAAGTCTTAACTACTAATAACTCCAACAACTCTAGAGGACAAAAATCACATCAAAAGGCTTTTAAAAATCTCAGAATCTTATGCACCTAAAATTGTGACTAACAGACTTTAGCTTTCTTCAGGTGAAAAACCAACAGCTGGAGAGCAAATTGCTTTTTTCTTGTTTATGTTAACTAATCTTATCAATGGATCAAACTGACTACCTGTCAGCAGAATCCTAAATCGAACAATGCACTTGAGCAATAATGAAATGAACTCCCACATGTAAATTGTATGTAGCTCAGCAAGCCTTCCTGAATTTCCCACTATGGCTCACGTTAACAGGGTATTTTGTTTTCACAGAAAGTCCTAATTGGTTTGGTCCCATTATCTTTCATGAGTCCAAGTCTTTGTTCAGTGATTAAATCTGTAGGGCACAAAGTATCCAAAGAGCTCAAAATACATCCTCTGGAGAATATAGAATGCTAAGGGAACATTATTTCCCCTGACTTTCTCTTTCCTCTACTATAATTAAGAGTCTTATGCTCCCAGTTTACTTGTTGCAATATTGTTTTCTTAAGAATTGGAAAAATCTTTAATTTATTTCAATAAACTTGTTTTTCAAGTTTAGAATGGATTTGTATAACATTGCAATGATAGGACAGAGGAGATACACTTACCAAAGTATAGTTTACTTTATTAACATCTATTACTAGCCACTGCTGCACTGATTAATATAGTGCATTTATCACAATTGTGGGTCATTAGCTGTGGCTGAGAAAGTGTTTCTTAGACATGTTAGGAAACAAGACCACGTTCATATTTAGACAGGCAAGCTGGCTGTGGCTGTTTCTCACATGGCACCACATTCATGAACAGAAGAAAAATTTTGCTGACTGCTTCCATTCACAAAACAAATTGGAGGTTTCTGGTCTGCAAACCGAAGCATTGCTACATTTTGGAGTATGGTTTGACATGCAGTTCACACTAAAAATGCAGTGCAATTATCTTTTAACAGAGTCTTTCTAACTTTCGTCTTGTGATATTTAGTTGCTCAGTATGTACTAATCACCAAATATATTGCTAATATTAATATAAAATATTATTTAGGTCAGTTAAGAATAAAGTAATATAAATTGTGCTGATACAAATAAGAGGTGATTATAGTAATTACTATAGTTACTATATATATATAATAGTAATATATATATACTATATATATACTATATATATATATACTATATATATACTATATATATAATAGTAATTACTATAGTTACTATATATATAATTACTATGATTATAGTAATTACTATAGTTACTATAAATTCTCTTTTATAACTTCATTTCTCTGTAATTTCTTGTTCTTTTCTTATTCGTTCTTTCTTCCTTTCTTCAGATCATTTTGCCTTGTCCTTCATCATACCTTTGATTTTTTTTCATTAAAAGTTGACATTTTCTGTAATAGTAACTTAGATATGTAAGAATATACCATGACTTCTAACCTTAATATAATTATGAGGGAGATCGTTTCAAAGTTTTCTTCAACTATCAGAGTATTTAAATTCTCTCCCCTCTTTTTTTTTTCCCCTTTTTTCTTCTAACTTTGTGCTTCCTAATTATTCCTCTTCAAACATTAACATTAGAAGTCATGCTAAATTCTTACTTATCAATTGCCAAACTTCCATCTTTAATGCATTTTTATTACACTGTAGTCTTGGTGTTATTTTTACTGTGTGGGGGCAGAAAGCAGTGTGCAAACTTAGGAGTATAGATCTGAACATGCCCATAAGTCTGTGGTTTTTCACCAGAGCTCCTGGGGTTCCATCCAGTCCTATCTCCCCACAGACTCTTGTCTCATACCAATTGCATTGTTCTCCCTCTATTTTTTTAAGTTCTTCCTTTTATTTAATACTTTCCCCCTTACCTCTTAACAAGGATGTTTGAAAAATGTTAATCAGTTAAGAAGAGATAACAGGACATACTGAAAATCCTCAGAATTACAACATAAGTGCTGATTCTTACTAAAGAGTCATTTTAGTGAATGAATTTCACTATACTTTAGAACTCCATGGTAACGTAACATGAAAAAATTTTGTCTGCCCATCCATTAACCTAGGAATAAGAGTTGTGATGTACTACATAGCATTGTTCTGAACATTGTCCTACCATATTTCATGTCTCAGCAGCTACACCCCAATCTTAATATTTTTTTCTAGCCATTGTGCATTCTAAGAGACTGGTAAACTATAAGATTTGATCTGTCTTGTTGCATACCTACACAGTTTCAACAATATATATTTTTAAAATAATTCAGTGAGACTCAGTTCTACATATTAAATAAAAATGCAATTTGGTGTTAAATCAAACAAAAGCTGTGACTATTCAATTCACAATTACAGTACCTTTAACACTTTTCAGATACTGATTCATCCAGATAGTAGTCAAGGGCAGACAAACCAGTAAGCATTTTAAATACAAAACAAAAGTGTAGCATATGAGTGCATTGAATATTATGACTAATATGGCAAACCATTGATCTACTTGAGAAAAATGCTGAGATTTTATATTTTTCATTTTGTGTGGAAGGGTTTGGCTTGAAAGAGTGCTTGAATTTCTTGAAAGTCAATTTAGCAAAATAGTATCACAGCTTGACATGCTTTACTGCCATCTGATACAATGCTTACTATAGCAAATATGTTATCACGTTTATTCCATTTAAAAGTTTCTTTTTTATATATGTTATTCAGTTACATGGAGTTTATTAACACTCTACAACTTCAGCTATTAAAGTATTCACAAAAGAATAGATTTTTAAAGCACAGAATCTGTTCTTCCTTTCTATCTCATCTAAGAACCTGTTTTTCATTGTCACTTTGTAATTTTACTTTTAGAAGTCCTCACTGGATATTGGTGGAGGACACTGCTCTGACTTCCATGGAGAGTTAAACCAACATGGGGATGCATAACCAGTGGATTTTTATGTCTTCTGTCAGAGGAAGAAGATAACCCTTTGTCACAAAGTTGGCAACGGTATACAAAATTCCCACCATGTGATGGCAGGTTATGGTAAATGCTATTGCAATCACTTTGAAAAGCAGATGGCTGATAGCCATGAATCATGGCTGATCAGACTATGGCAGATCAACTGTTTGCGATTTTGCCTCTACTTCTGTGTGACGATTACTTTGAGAAGATGCAAAGCCACTATCTCCATGTTTGTTTACTCAAGTCACAAGATCTCTGGACTTCTTCTCTTTAGCTTACTTGCTGCCCCTTTAGTTTCCACAAAAGACAGTCAACCAAGGCACACTAGCAATGATGCCACACTTACCAAACCAGGTACAGCAGCACCTCAAATCTCTTAAAAGAACAGTGAGAGAACAGGTAGATTTCTATTGACAGGAAGATTAACCTTACCAAAAATTGTTTCCCAGCATACTGGAGATCTATTACTCATTTTGTATCACAAGATTTTACCAACAGATTATACTTTCTTTGACCTTTCACTTAGGCATAGATATGTGTTCCTTTTCTAATTTAGTTAAAATTTACTGATAAAGCCCATAAATTACTATGAGGACAAATTTATTCTTAGAGAAAGGAAAAGGTGCTACTACTCTTTTATATTTACAATACAACCCTTAAACTTTGCTCTTTGTAACATAGAAAATGAAAAATTGGGTTTAGCTGTGACTTGTATAGAACTTGTATAATCTAATTAGGATTAATGTCTTTTCAGTGTTCTAACCAATTACATTTTCTTTTTGCTAATTAATTTTTATACGAGCCACTATATTTTCTTACTAGGAAGAGTGTACACAGGTTTACAATGAATGGATTTAAAATATGAGGAGTAAAATCAAGTTTTATTAAGTTAAAACTATATTCTCAGTTATTTTTATACACTTATACTTTCTTATGCATTCATCTACATAACTGAACAAGAAAGACATGTTTAAAATGCTTCAGTCCCACTCATGGTACACATCAGTTTAAGATGCATATTGTCTTTTTCTGGAAGGTTCTTTCATATAAACTCATTATTTATTTTCTACTTAAGGTAAGATCAATTTTGTAACCTGCCTGATGAATTACATTTGCAAGGAATTAACAAAATCAAATGTCTGGATAAGTAGGTTTACTTAACCCAACAATGAAACTGCATGTTGAAGATACCAACATTTCAGCCTGACTGAAACTTCTCACTAAAGAGCTCTTTCTGGTATCTCCTCATGGAAGCCATTGTAGCTTTTCTCAGTATTGTAAATAGTATGTAGGTCTGATTACATCTAAATACTCAGGTGGGGTTTTATGCTAGCTGATTATACCATGTTATGAATATGTTTCTAATAATTTTAATGGACAAAACTGAATGTTTATATTATGTTTATGCCTCTACCCTGAAATCGTAATAATTTCAGAAGATGATGGAAACAAGACCCCTTAGCATGTGAGAGGTGATCTAGGCCTGTCTTCTATGTGTAAGATGAGACTTCAGGGTAAGGATAGGTGAAGGTGAGTGAAGGGAGCTTTGTGGCCTGGCTTGCGCAGCACACAAAATGTTGTCATATCTGAGACAAGCCTAACCCTAATACATTTGGACAAAAAAATGACATCACTTTTTACATGTGTGGACTTTGAGTTGAAATGAGCACAGCTGAATGTTTAACACTTAATATAAAGTAGTTATTTACATATGGTAGAATGTACTTTTTACAGAACAATGCAAAGTGTTTAATATTTGGGATATATAGATATTGGATAAAATTGTAGACATAAGTGATATTTAGAAAAATTACATATGGTAAGAGTGGAAAGCATTGCTTTCCTTTTGACTTAATGTACATTGTCCCCATAAAGTTGTATGAAAAAAAGTGATGTAAGACTTAAGGCAGTCATTGTGTAAAATGAATTAATGTAGAGTCAACTATGTATCAATAATGAGACTACAGAGGATGACAGCATAAATTTTTGCAACTTTTCTGCCAATGGTTCAGAAATATGACTCTAGAAAATATAGTCTGTACCCTTAATTTGCTACACTCTAATGAAAATTAATATTATGATACCTAAATAAGATATAAACTCTAAAACAGTACAGTTATCATGTTTTTTCGTATACATTCATAAATTTTAATTCTACTTTAATTGTAAACCCATAATGAAGTTTTATCCTGACCATACAGATGTTCTTTACACAAATTAGGAATTAGCCATTTACATCTTTTACTGAATGGACACATTCAGTCACTTGTGCTCTTCAATATTTACTGTGTGTTCAAATTTCCCTGTGATGCTACTTCCTTTCGTGATGAACAGAGCCACAAAATGTTTATATAAGTGCATGTCTTCTCATCTCATATCCTCCTATGTCTTATTACAGGTATATTAATGTGCTTGCTTTTGGGAGGTTGAAAAAAATTAGGATTCTAAGTTTGTTGGGTGTTTTTCAGTTTTTTAAAATATGACTTTCTATGTATCTCTTTCTAGTTCTCATTACACCTAATGTGAAGTGAACTACAATTCATTTCATAGTTTTGTGTGTTTGTGTGTGTATGTGTGTGTGTGTGTGTGTGTGTGTGTGTGTGTATGTGGTTTTTTAGTATGTCATATATTTTTCCCTCATTCCAAAACTTTCAAGATTTATTTTTTAATTATTTTTATGTGATCTGTCTAGGTACAATATTTATTCTTTTCAAAATGCTTACAGATGACAAATCTCCTTTTATAAGTATCTTGAGGCTTTAATTTTAAATGTTGTGAATTTCAGCTTTAACTCATTAAATTAAATCTTGCTCTGTGTATATCTGTCTCTCTCTCCTGAGACAACAACAAAGCCTCCATTCATTTATTGTGCTTTTCATTACATTCTCTTTTCCCTGCTAATCAGATGATTTCTACCAATCTTTTATTCTCACATGTTTTCTTAAAGATCAATTTCTAAAGCTTTTATGATATTTTATAATTTGGAAACTTTTACAGTGAGACTAGAAGGTAGACTGGGAATCATGTATTTTAGCAAGTGGATTTGTTTAGTGGGAAACAGGGACCTTCAGTACAGTCAGCCGGTCATTGACCAAGAGCTGGCTACGTATGTTAATGAGTGGTTGTTCTGCTAATGATAGCCTCCCTGGATTTCAAGGGTAGCTGCCATGTGCAGTCACGTTTAGCTGTCACCTGTGCTCACTGGGTGGGTTCTGTGAATGGATGTGATAGAGGTGTATTCCTTCTCAAGCTTCTGGCACATGAGTGTTTTTTTAGGGCCCTGGTAGTGATAGCCAACTGTGACCACATCCCCAGCATCTGTTAAGGGGATCTCACATGCTCATGGGCAAGAGCCCATCAGACTTGGAAGCCCAGCATTGGGCTACACCCGTAAGTTCCACAAGATGTTTCCTGTTGTAACCTGCAGATGATGTTGACAGCATGTGCTGTTAGGAAGACAAAATGTTGGCTATGTCCAACACTGTTATCTGTCCCTTACCATCTGTGTGACTGAAGGTAGATTCTATACTGAACTTGAAAAAAGAAATCCCTCTAATCAAATTGTTGTAATTAGACACTTGCTTCTGTCTTGCTTCCTGTCTACAGCTGTAACTAGTCATTTGCCTATGACTGTTGCCCGTAAAACAGCCAGACTCACTGTCATGAACCAAAGCTTTGTGTGCACATGCTACTCTAGAGGCCAGTGAGACTCCCTGTGGCCTTGTTGGTCCCAAGTTTTGCCACAAGTGCTTCATGTGTTTGAGGTCTCTGGTGTCCTGTCTGCCACTTGCAGCTGCAAGTCCTGTGTACACAGCTATGCTGTGGGACCAGGGAGCCTGTTGTGCGCTTCTATGCACTGGGCTTGTGGCTGTAGGATAAGCAAGCCTTGATGGTTTTAATACATAAAGCAAACTGTCCAAAAGGGAAAAGAAAAAAGAAAAAAAAAGTACCATGATACAAACCTTCACCAAATAAAGCAATAGGAATTTGACAATGATTGTGGTATTACATAACATTGTCTTCAAATTAGTTGTTCAGATTACTGGATATAACTATGCAATCTTGTTTTGAAAAAGTTATGAGAAATTAGAAAGTATAAGGAAAAAAATAAACATCAACTTCTTGTTCTGAAATCCAGTAAATATTAGCAGTACAGGTGTCCAAGCCACCAACACGTGTGGTCCCGGGGATGGGTTGCACTATGAGTTTTTCCATATGACATCTCATTACCTTGACTATAGATTTTGTAGAAATTGTACAATTTCAGAGCTATAGTTTTCTCATGTCATATTTTCCTCTCTAGGGTCCAATTGTCTTATTTATTTTGTACCTTCCCTGTTTTATGAGTCAATGATAACCCAGCATTTAAGTTTCACACTTTCATTCTCTTTAGGATCCAGTAATTTTCTTTGATAAAATGGATGAGTATGTTTTCATGAGATTTTTATTAATATTTTCCTACTACTGAGAGTATCATAATAAATGTCCAAAATTCATTTTGTGAGAATCCCTTCTGTTCAGCAGAATTCTAGGATGACCAATTTATGATCATTTATGATTATTTATGAGATTTATGAGAACTTATATACCCACCCACTGTGCACATTCATCTCTGTTAGTTCGGTGATAAACTCTAAATATGGAAGCAATGTTACTTCAGTGATTATGTTACACTTTATAAGACTACAAGCACTGCAGCAGGCTACCGAGGTATTCATTGGCTGGTACTAGAGAAGTGTGGTTCCCTACTGTAGGAGGTGCACTTGACCAGACCCTGAGACCAGTCCTTGTGGTACGTGAGCTCCTGGCCAATAGCTTCCAGAAACAGGAGCCTCTGTTCTACAGACAATAGAAACTGAATTCTCTCAAAGCGCATGTAAACTTGAAGGAAACTGTGAACTCTAGACAAGAATATGATCTCTTCCAAGACTAACTTCAGTTGGAAGCCTCGAAAGCAGAAGAGGCAGCTCAATCCATATGTGCATTTCTTCACCAAGGAAACTGTACTACACTCAGTGTCATAATTCTGTTCTTAAGAATTATGAGTTTTGAGTTACAGTCAGTGTAGTAATTCTGTTATGCCTCAGTACAAAACAAATGCTCTGGCCCTTCTGTCAGTAACCCGTGGTGAAGTTCTGGTATGCTATCTTAACTTAAGTATACGTTTTTAGGGACATGTTTTACAGCTTTCATGTGAGTCTCTTCTTTAAAGAACATTAAATTCAATGCGTCCTACATGCTGCTTTGCACTGGTCTCCACCAAATCTAAGAATTTTTTCTTTATAGTGCCTTGCTCTACTTGTTAGATACAATACTGTCTGCTTCTAATAAATTGCCACCACTTATCAGCAATTAATGATAGCCCAAAATAGAAGAGGATAAAACCTCCAAGGATTAGAGAAGAGAACTTTACTTTCTGACCTTCTGATCTATGTTTCAAAGTCAAGCTTTGAATTTGTATGTTCCTGGAGTGTTATTAAATGGGATCCTTCATTTGAATAATACAAATTTGTATTTGCATAGTAATTTGAACATTCATCTTCACAATACAATTGCATGAAGACATGAGATGTATCCTTATTTGTGTATTATCATATATTTGATTCCAACAAGGTTATTTAAAGGATAGTGCTGAAGCTGATCCAAGAGGCAGTCTTTTTTGATATACTGTACCTATGCAAGTTGTTTATCTTGCTACATCCTAAGAAAATATAATCACTCATGGTTTTAATTCAAACTTCATGGCATTCATACAACACTAACTGAGCCCATTATTTTTAAAAATGTTTATACTTTTGTAATCATTTTATGAAAAACTTAAAAAATATGTATCAGAGCTGAAAGAATGTTAGAATTCCTTTTCACATATACATCATGAATCTACTACTGACTTTTTTGCTGTACCTCATTTATTACTTATCTATGCATTATTTCTACCCATTTAGCCTTTTCTTTTAATTTTGTTTTACAAAATAAATTTCAGTGTCAGTGCAATTGTCTAATAATACCATTCATATAATTAAATTTCACCATTTGATTTTCTTTCTTTTCATATACAGATGTTCAGGTACACATGGTCTGACTGTAGACAAACAAGTGTCATTTGAATCATCCAGAGCATATCGATAAATGAAGTGTTTATAAATGTAAGATAGCTGTAATTTTTATACCAGCCTGCCTCTAGATCAAAGTGTTGTCTATAATTAAATTTTAAACCATCAGTTTTCAGCGTTAAGGTCAACCTTTGGAATGCTCTTTTCAGTCTTTCTCTGAGGTCATCTACTGTAGAGAAGGCATTATCTGCTATGTCGCAATCCCTGTCCTTAGTCCTTTTACTGCTGATCAATCTGCTTCCTCCAGACTTGGAAGCCTTTGCTCACGGCCAGAGGTAAGGGAATACTGCAATGACCTTCCTGGCAGTGGCCAGTGAAACCCTTTTCATTGTGAGTGCTTTCTGGTGACCTTTCGAAAATATTTTATAAAGCAGTCATAAAGTTCTTTGTTTAGGTCACAGGGTGGCACTGAATTATACCACAATTATCAGCATTGCTAATTCTAATTTACTAAAACAGACACATAGACCAGGGTGAGGGGAAGGAAATTGAATGAGAATGAGTCTAGTAAAAAAAAATATATCTTTCTTGTTTTTCAATCCCACTTGATTATATTCATTTTGGCTTTTAATTTCTATAAGAATTTCCAAGCAAGAAAGAACATAAAAAGATGATAACAGTGTCATTTCTCACACAACAGGAACTTAGTATAGATTAAAATTTATCTAGGCACAGATCTTTTCCCACCAAGAAAAGAAAACAATCCTTAAATAAGGTTGAAAGCAAACTACAATTGATAATAAACATATGTATGAATATGTGTATGTGAATCTCAGTTTTATTTCAGAAGCTGGAACAGGAGGATTCCTGCACAAATCAGTATTATGTATTGAAACACTGAAAGCGTATCACAAGGAACTTAGTGCTTAGGATAGCTGGGGGATGCTCCAGTTCAGGGGCCAGGCTGAATTTCAGTGAATAGTCGTCACAGCATGCCAGACTCACTCTGCGACACTCATGATCCAGTGTCAGCAAAAGCTACCACTGTATGGATGGAACCTTGGCGTTTCAACAAACAGCATCAGCAGGACTCTCTGCTTGGCATTTCCCACCTTTCTGCCTGGTAGGATGCATGCAAAGAAATTCTCTTACTTCCCTGGCCTAACAAAAGAGATCATCAGAAGGGCTCCACCTTTCAGAACCCAGGAAGGATTTGAACAAATAATCTCCACCACGTTTTCTCCATTTTATTACATCTAAATTCTACCATCTTTTCGTCCAATCACAGTTCAGTAAGACTGTCTACCTTCAACTGTCTTTAAGCGTAAAACATAAATTCACTGATGCTGTGGATCTTCGTTTCTGAAATCTCCAATGTCACATAAAACCTTAATTAAATAAATCTGTTACCCACTATTCTATTAATCATATAGCCACAAAAGATGAAGAAATCTCCTCTCCTCTCCTTTCCTCTCCTCTCCTCTCTACTCCTCTCTTCTCTTTTTCTCTCTTCCCTTCTCTTCTTCTTTTCTCTCCTCCTCTCTTCACCCCTCCCATCCCCATCCTTCTCTTTTCTTTAGCTCCCAAAGAGGACATTTTTTGACATCAAAGAAACTGGAACCTAGAAAGCACAGTTAGATTGGAGAAAGTTAAAAGCTCCAGAAGGAAATTTTCTCTGCATTCACTTCTGCTTTGACACTGTCAAGGCAGACTTGCACATACCTTTCTCTGTGTAGAAAATGCAGGAAATGTCACATTTTTCCCAAGCTTATTTTTTAAAATATAAATGTATAGTACAGAACACCTAGGTCTTATAGGAAGAATATTGGTGAAAATGGATTGAATTTTGAGCTGAAAGATGCAAAAGGAAACATTGAATGAGAAATCACTGTTCCTACAAAACATTGTGGTCTGTATCAAATCTTGCATTGGTATGTTATATTTATCCAAAGTAATTGGCTAGTATATATCTAAGGTTGTATACAGAATTATTCCATTTTTCAACTAAAATGTATGTTTAAAACTAAATGTTCTTATTCTGAATAATCATGCCCATGTAACTTAAAATAAATGTGAAATTAAATTGCATATAGATGGCAAGTGATGGGAAGTATGAAATGCTTCCTTGGAAGTCAAAAAGTACTTAATTGTAGTATGATTCTGATGAACCAGTACAATACAACATTAACTAGCACTTAGATATGAATGTTTCCACTAATTAATTCAAAAACAAAAAGCAATCACATAAAAATGATTGAATACATATGGCCATGTATTTCTTCAGGAGTTTCAATTATAGTTGCTGAAATCAGGTCATTTGTGCACCTCCATGCTTATCCATTCTCTGCAGAGCTGGCTCATGTCATGTGGCAGACACCGAGAACAAAGGGGTTAACCCAATTTCAAGTTTGTCTTTGATGTGCTTCTAAATCTCCTCTTGTGGGAAATGAAAGTGAATTGCCTTAAGTGGGTGAAGAGTGGAAATAGATCAGAACAGTCAATCTGTGGCCTTGGGAAGACGAAGGCTTAGGTTATTTCTTCTTGAGAACAATGTGTCTTGTTTCATTGTCTGTATCTGTTTGAAACAAAAAGACCTGCAAACATCTGAGGCAAATTTATCATTTAACAAGTATAACTGTCTCCAAAGAAATGTACTAATGTCAGGTTATATGTTAATCACAATGCAAAGACAGATACTGCTATAAATTCCTCTCAGTTTGAGTTGAACTCTAAGTTACTATGTAGTGTTATCATTGAGAAATACTCAAAAATAGTTCACAGCTGAAAGAACAAATTTACTTCATGGTGATACTTCTGTCACATTTCTTTTCAAACAGATTCTTATTACCTATGACTGGATATGTGCACAATAGATATACAGTTCCAGGGAATCATTTATTATGTTTTTTTTTTTTTTTTCAAACATGACTTCCTGACCTAAAAGGGTCCTAGTGGCTTGGTGTGACCAGCACAGACTTGAAATCTCAGCAGGCTGGGACGCCAGGGCAGGAGTTTTAAAAGTGCAATTCCAGTCTGGGCAATTTAGTGACTTAGATCTTTTCTCACAATGCAAAAGTAAAAGCTTCTGGGGATGTAGCTCAGTGCAAAGGCACTGGATTTAATCGGAACATGGCAAAAATATAATAAAGCAAACAAAAATAAAACAAAGCAAAGACGAGGAACATACTTTGATACTTTGGGGGTGGTTACAACCTCTAGTTTTATAATTCATTACCATATTACCTAATTTTCACATAACTTTAGTTCTCATTACTTGAGACTGAAAGACACACAACAGTTCAAATAATTATGGTAATATCAACCTTCATTTAGTGCAATTATTTTATTCTATTTACTTAAGATTTCACGACTCTATGATTTGGACCTGGGGCTTCTTAATGATATGCTAATGCTCTAACAATCACTTTATTCGTCTTGATTTTAAGAAATTTAAGGCTAACAATGTTCTGAGAGAGGCTTAGGCAAGAGGGCTGTTAGTTTGAATATTTTAATGAATGGTTAAAATAAGGAATTTAGATGGATTGGACATCTGTATGATCCAGCCTATTTTTATATACTAGTGAAGAATAATTAGAATATGAAATTTAACAAATATAGGTATCATAATATACTCAGAAAAAATTGGAAAATATTTAAATGTGCAAGGTTAAGATATTACTCACTAGAGAAAAGAAACATAATGTATATCATATCATGGTACATAATATACATATTGGAAGGTGTGATATTATTAAAAGATTAATTGTTCAGAATATAAGCTATAAATTTTGTTCAAATCAATGAAAGTAACATCTTATTATTGGAGAAGCTGAAAAACTGTTAAATAATATAAAACAGGAAAGACACTAAATTTTGAATATATCTTAAATATTAAAGCAAAAATGAATATTTATCTGATTTTCTTTATGGTTAAAATATTCAGGGATATGGAAAGTTGATGTAAAATAGATAAATCCAAAGGTAGGGTGGAAGGGTGGTCCTGATAGCTTGGCAGACTAAAGCACATGTTAAGGCAGAGTGCAATGGCCAGGGTTCGATCCCAGCATTCTGTGCCAGACCCACATACGGGCACATTGAGATGATGATTTAGACTGGTTGTTATGGAGCAGTCCTGCAATCCGAGTGCTTGGGAGGCTGTAAATAGGAGAATCACTAAAAGTCCAGTCTAGGTTGTGAAATCCTGTAGACCCTGCCCTGATGCACAGAAATTAACTTCACATATATATCAAATAATTATGAACAGACTTGACAAAGCAATTCAATGGAGAGAGGAAAGTCTTTTTAAATGCTTCTGCTCCAGTTCCTTTTATTTTGGGGGAGGAGTACCAGTAATCAAACTCAGGACCTTGCACTTACTTGCCAGGCAGGCATTCGTGCTACTGAGCTATATCTCTGGCCCATTCTGCTCAAACAAGTAGGTGAGCACTGATGAAAAGCATCTCAAAAACGTTTTTTCTTTATGAGTAGCAGAAACAAATGTTAGCTAGAAATATTTCACCCATTCTTCTTTTCGATTGACAAGAAAATTGCACATAGTGTGAGGTACTATGTGATCCTTTTTATAGAATTTTAATAGATGTAGCAATGAAAGTATAAATTTTAGAATGTACAAAACAATAATTATATTTGTCATCTTTTGTGGTCACAGATTATTTCAAACATGAGAATACTTTTTTTTTTTAGAATTTTTTATTTTATTTATTTATTTTTTTCTTGTTTCAGAACCTTTGTTTATTCACTCATTTTTATGGCTGGCTCAGCCCACTCGGAGGGCAGGGCTCGCGCATCATGTGGTTCCGGGGATCGAACCGCGGTCCCTGAAGCCGCCCAAGCTTTCCCAAGCAGGCGCTTTAGACCACTGACCCATCCCGCCGGGCCCGAGAATACTTTTTATAAAGACAAAATATATAAATTGGACAGCAACAAACTTTGGCCTATGTCTCATATAAAGCCCTTAACATTTTTAACTTGTGTAAACTTTGTTTTGTTCCCATTTTACTTAAATACATTTAAATTAATTATGATTATAGACATTATTAATTTGTATGTCTTTTCAGTAGATAATATTAATAAGGGAAAAGGATTAGCTCATTTACGCTAGTAAGGAACTTCAGAAATCTGTATTACTAATGCAACTTGATCTTAGAAAAGCATATATTAAGATACAGTAATAGCCCAGAATAATTTTAAATGAAAGTTATGGAATAACAAATGATAACATATCAACTATAGTAAGAAATTTATTTTAGAGCTTCACATTTTTCTCCAAGGCTCACAGGAACTCTTGAAGCTGACAGCATACTGTGAAAGTATTAAAACAGAAACGCAACTTCAGTGTCATCAGGACTAAAGAAAAGGAATTAAACTTCTCTGGTCTCAGAAAAAAAAAAGGAGGGGTGGAAAATATGCCATGAAACAATTTGCAGTGGAAATGACACAAGCAAACTCAGCCTTTCATAATACAAAACTGTTTGGAGTGTATGAATTAATGACTGCATGTTTTCAAAAAGGAAATTAAAAATTGAATCCACATCATACGTATCCCTGCAAATAATAAGAAGAAACATACTTAAGAGAGCAACTGCAAGTTAGCTGAAATAGGTTTTCAGCAGACTGTAGTATGAAGTTCTTTACGACAACTTATAAGGAGGAACAGTTTGACACAAAGTTAGGTTAAACTGACTGTCTTTTACTTTGTCTTTACTTTTATTTCTATGTCTGTGACATGAACCACAATGCTACAAAATAACTGGAAACACTTGCCTTTAAACAGTACTACATTTGGGCAATCAGTCTGAATTATTTTCCTTATTTCTTTTTCATTGTCATTAATTACTCAAATATGAAGCCAAGTCTTGGTTTATTACATCAGTTTTGGTTTAACAGGGATCAGAGATAAAAAATTTGTGAATAATTTTTCATCTTAAAGACTTTTAGATAGATGTACTTTCTTATAGAATATTACTTCAACCATTTTCCACACTTAAAAACATAAGTCTTCTAACTGAGATACAGGGAATATGATTTTTTTTTGTAATTATAGACATAGTGCCCTTTTCAGTTATGTGTGATCTTTATTTATATGAAGTTCACAGTTTTTATTAAAATCTGATCAAGTACCAAAAAGCTGAGGAAGAGGCAAAATGATTAAAATAAACTATCATCCAGGAGACACTGTAATAAAATTTTGTAAAAGCAGTGTATTCTTAGATTTCGACTCAAAACATTCTATAATATAAAAATCGGTTCTTATCACTCTATTGATTCCATAATTTCAAAACTTCTTACTGTAGTTTTTGTCTTAAAGCAATGTGGTAAGTGAAAATTGATCAAGTGAAGATATATGTTAAAAGTCATGCCTTGGGAAGTTGTTTTGGAAGGCTTTCTATCCAGTACACACCCATGAGAAAATACAAGGAAAAATGACAGAGCTTCAGTACTCGGATCATCTGTCTTCAATACCGCTTCCCATCTCCATCAGCAACGTTCTCAAGAGAGTGTTACACATCACAGGAGCGGTGACCAAGTTTTCACCAAACAGTCAAAAAGCCTTGCAACCCTCCTGACTTTCCTTGGAAAAATGGCTCGGAAGTGATGGAAGGAGGCAGCATGTTGTCAAAATTGTGTTATGTAAAGAAAGTCTTCATCAGAGTCGGATACTACAGTGTTACCATATCGCTCCACTTAGACTTTGTATGCAGCGCTACTTATTTACGGAAGCATTTAGTAATAGTAGTTATTGAATAATCAGCATACTTAACTTGTGGAGAAATGTATGAGTTATAGCTAAGAAAGCATAGTAGCTCTTACTCAAAAGAAAATTTTTGAAATCAAATGAGGCCCATGTTAAATTTCAGTTTTTAAAACTCATAATTTTCAAGAAGATTATTAAAAATTATGTGTTTCAACATACACAATACCCAATATCAAGCTACTCTATTTATTATTCATTATGGATTCTTGGTATGAAGAAAATAAATTAAATTCTGTTAAAGGTTATTTTTGAATTTTTTCTATTTCTGAATAATGATGCGTGCTGTGTGGTATACTGGGTATTTTTTATTCAAATACTCCCAATAAATACATTGCAGTCATTTATCACAACTCCTCTCTCAGTTCAGGAAGGATGACACTACATTTTTTTATTCAAAATTTCAATCTGATCAAATTTTTTAGCAGTAGCTATATTTTCTTCCCCATAATGTATGTGAGATCTGATTACTTCATGTATGGAAGTATAATTCTATCAAGTTTGGAATGAAAGAAACATTGCAGTATCTTTCAGTACTAGGAGAGATTAAGAACACTTATTAATGTGTCCAAATACTCATCTTTGTACCATGCTTACCTGATTGTAATATTATCTTTATGGGTTAAGTAATCCAAATAAAGGATTAGGAGATTTGGATTAGTGGTTAACTGTGTGCTTAACATTTGAGAGACTCTCCCCCTAAAAATATAAAAAAATAAATAAATAGGAAACACAAAGCAGGTAAACACCCATAATTTTGTAATGTCTTTTTAAAAGTTTGCTTTTGTGTATAAGAAATATGTTGATATCTTTTCCTATAAATCCTCTATCTGTATAGTAGTTTCCAAAAGAGAAACTCTATTATACCCTGTTCCAGAATTTAGAATTATTTTCAGAACTTTCTGATATTCAGTAGTGTGAAAAACTTCATTCACTACTAGCCAGAATGGGATCCCAGGGAGAAATGTCTTCTTGAGAAATAAGTTTTCTTCATACACAACTTTTTTTTTATTTATTTAATGAGCTGTGGAATCTGAACTGTTTTTATTCTATGCTAAGCCTGAGGAACAGATAAATGAAGGATGTTGAAATTTAATTTCTATTATTCTGAGAAGGTTAAAAGGCAAAAATAATGGTACATATCTTTCATAATTTTAAGGAGCTATATTAATAAATAGTTGATCTGCTCTCCTCAATCTGCCGCTAGAAAAACCCTATGAATATTCTCAGTTAGGAGGCCAAACAAAGAAAAATACACTACTTCCATCCACTTGAGACTGACTGGCCTGCTGGCAAGCTCTTATTCCAAGCAGTGTTCAGAGATAATGAAAATAATTCTTTCTGTACATTAAAATTCAACGTGTTACCTGGACCTTTTGCTGTGAGTCAGTCGTTATTAGAGATTTCTGTGCACCTTTCACAAGAAAAGCATGATAAGGAGATGGAGAAGCAGAAGCAAAGAGAGAAGAAGAGGAGGTGGAGAATTCTAAACTCAGTGACATGCTAGTACCGTCACTCCTGGTGAAGAATTATGTCCTGCAACAGCACAGTAATAAAAATAAATTTTAATAAAATGAAAATAACAAGAAAACAGGAAGAAATTTTAAAAAATAATGAAATTTGAATAATTCTTCTAAATAAGAACAATATTCAGGGTTTTACTTTGAACCACTGTCCGCAGGGCTCCTGTCTACTGCTCTGTATGTTCCATGTGGTTTCCCATTCTCCTTTCCCTGACCACAATGATGCTCAGAATAACTCTCAGGAGGGTGCTCTCAAAATTAGGACACACAAAGGGGGTATCCCTGTAATTAGATAGCCCTCCTCAGTTTTCCTTTTCCTTTGGTTGTCTGGTTTCTCCATTCTCTTTACTATCTTACTTTTTTCTTTTTTTTTTTTTTTGCATACGATATCTTACAATTTTTTTTTTTTCCTGTAGGCTAGGCTCTTTGTAATAGCTTCAGTTCTTATTCTACTCAACATAACAATACTTTAAGAATTCTGCCTCCATAACCATGGTTTTATCTTTGAGTGGCATTGCAAATCATGATTCACAACCATTATATGTGTCAATTTTTTTTTCCAGACAGATTGGTTGTTTTTTTCTCTACATTTGAACTTGTTTAACAGGTTCAAATTGTATGTGTTTCTTTAGGTATCATTTCATTTAACATGGCTTACAAATTTAATTCTATCTGTTGTCCATAACTATAGGTTCTTTTTCTCTTAATTTCAATGAAAAAAATTCAAAATAAAATAGTTGGAGAGTAATAATAGTTAATACATTTCATATTATTTTCCTCAAAGTAGTTATGCAAATTATATAACAGAGGTATGAAAACTGATCAAAAAACATCAATGGAAACCTTTCTATTCAATGAACTAAAATGCATTAGTGATATAGATACCTTAACAATCTGCTATTTTATTTTTATTTTTCTTTCCTTTGTCTTCTTTCACCCATCAGTTTCTCTTTCCCTTTGAAGATTTTCTTTCCACCACAAAATATCTACTTTGTTTTTTGGGCCTTATTTACTTTTTCAGGTTTTCACTAAGAAAGACCTATTTTTTTTTTCAGGGTCTCACTACACAGCTCTGACTCACAATGATCCTCCTGTTTCCTGCCTTCCGAGTGCTGGGATTACAGTCACACATCATGAAACTCAGACTCCATTGCAAGCTCAGCATGTCTGAGAGCAGGGCTGGTGGTAGGCTGGGCCAGGAATCGAACCCTGGCCCCTGTGCTTGCCCTAAGCAAGTGATTAGTCCACTGAGCTATACTACTGGCCCTATTCCATGTGTAATCTGATATATTTAATTTATCAGTATGGTATCAAATTATATTCATTTGCCTATAAAAGCTTTCAAGTTAATCTTTATTTATGACTGAGTAATACTTCATTGTATAAAAAGACATCATTCCTCGGTTGATGGGCATTTGGTTTATTTCCAAAAACTAGCTATTATGAAGATTTCTAGGAACATATGAATTACAAAAACTGAATTAAGAAGATGTGTAAATTCTAAATAAACTGGTATCAGTCAATGAAATGGAAATCATAATTAAAAAACTACCAAAAAAGAAAAACTTGTGAAGATATGGATCCACCATTGAATTCTATAGTATATTTAGAGGGCTAATGCCGCTAAAGTTGAAATTCTTTAAGAAAATTTAATGGAAAGCAATAGTTCTAATATCATTACTAGAATCAATCATTACACTGATTCCAAAGTCAGGGGTAAAAAAAAATCTAACAAAAAATAAAAGAAGGAAGGAAGGATAACTAGACCAATCCCCATAATCAAATAGATGCAGAAATCCTCAATGCAAAAATCCTTAATTAGATACTGGCAAATAGAATGCAGTAAATCATCAAGATTATATAACATGACTAAGTAGGATTTATCTCAGGCCTGTATGGGAGGTTCAGCATATGCAAATCAATAAATGCAACGCACCATATCAACAGAGCCAAAGATAAAAATCAGCCAAAAATAAAAATGATCATCTCGACATATGCAGAAAAGGATTATAATAAATCCAATATCCATTCGCGATAAAAACACATCATAGGC
>PVJA010020668.1:0-36573 GCA_004027025.1 Myocastor coypus | reverse complement strand
GGGAAAGGGAAGGCAGGCCAAGTATCCTGACCCAGCCGGCGCAAGGGCTCAACTCCCAGTGGTGGGGCTTGGGCTGGGCTGGGACAGGAAGTTAGTCGCGGGAACGCAGCGGCGGGGCAGAGGGGCGCAGGGGCTTACCCGTGGCGGGTGCGCAGGCTCAGCTCCCAGCGGTGGGGTTTTCCCAAGTGCTTTAGATGACTGAAAAAAAAAAAAAAAAAAAAGATCAAGAGAAGACAGAGCTGATCACCAAGTAGTTATCGAGCTCCTCTGATGCACAGGACACCCAGGGCATCAAAGGATTCTGATTAAGTAGGTTAAAAGGTGCTAATTTAGCTCAGTGCCTGTGTTACTTGTATTTCATAGTAGAAGACTAGACAAACGTTGAGGAAATAAAGCGAAATGATTAGGTCACAGTGGGGAAGCTCGTTCCTTAACAAGAAAATGACTCTGAACTTGGCCTTGAAGGCTCAGTGGCACAATTTCTCCAGGGAGAGGAGCAAGGAAGGTTATTCCAGGAGAAATGGATTGCCATGATCCAAGATGCGGTGTCTGTGGGGAAGAAGGGGTGATCAAGTGTAATAAGGGATAGAGCAGAGAGAAAGTAAGGGAAATGATGCTAGAAATGTAAGCAAAGGTCCGGTTGCAGAGGGCCCTGGACGCTGGGCTGGAGAAGTTTGGTTAGCAAGCACATTGCATGGTCACATTTGCTCAGCTTCAGATATAAAGTACTGATGTCAAGGGAAAGTTGGCTTGGCACCAGGAAGAGGCTAGAAGCCTTTGTAATAGTGTAAAAGAAGGAAGCCCTGAATTGGTTGAAATTCCTAACATTGATTGGAAAAAAAATGTACAGGTAACAATGACACCTGAGGGCTAATTGGACATGGAGACACTTCAGAAGGATTTTGTATGCACGTACACTAGGTTTCTAAATTGTCCCATGTGAGTGTGCATGTGTGTGCACTTGGGCACATTCCTTAGTTTGGTTTTCTCAGACTCAAGCTAGTTCTCCAAGGATCTTTAGGTCAGGCATTGATTTACTTTTCTATCTTTCAGAAAGAGAGGAATACGTTATAGGGCTGTGATCTTACGAATTCTTCTCGTATGATTTGATCTTTGCAAATCTCATAGGATCCTTCTGGGTGAGAAATGCTGAGCGAAAGCAACTTTTCAAGGACTGGGATGCTGCGATTGTCTTTGTGTGCCACAGATACCTTTATGTATTTAGACTTGTGTATTTGAGAGCCAATCTTGTTGGCAGGGAAACTATTTAGGAAACTGCTCTCAGCCAATGAATGATCTCTGGGAGGGAAATCTAGCAGTTCCACTGATGCTCTTGTTTCTGGCTTCCCACTTATATTAGTTAGGGTTTTACTTAGAGGAACAGATACAATATAAGGAACAAATATTATCACAAGATATACAATGTATAGGAAATTACAAGATTGGCTTACAGCAGTCAGCGGCAGAGTCAGATGAGGAAGCATGCAGAGGCCGTCTACACACCCCAGACTGAAGAATTCAGTCCCAAGATCTGAAGCTCACTGCAGTGCCCCATGCAAGTTTCTATTTGTTGGCCAATGGGTCTGTGATAGAAGCCTAAAGAGTCTGCAATGGACACTGAAGAGTCCATGATGGAAGCTGAAGGATCCAGCCCGGAGGGTGAGGAGGCTGTACTGCAAGCCAGGCAATAGAGTCCTAGCTGAAAGCCAAGACTGAAGCTCCTCCAAGGAAGTGGAAGTCTGACCCCTTCCTCAGCTCCTTTATATGGTCTCCTTGTGCTGAATCACTCTGAGGTGGGCCCACTGGATCCTAGGGCTGGCCTTCTGTCCCCACCAGTAGGTAAACAAGTTGACACAATGTATCAACCACTACACAGCTAAAGGCTAAAGTGAATTTACCGACTATATAAAGGTCCATACCCTAAATGCTTACATCATTCTCACCTTTTTCTGGAATAGTCTTTATTTTTATTCTTCTAGTAATTGAAGATGACTTTTCCTGCCCTTAAAATATAATTTGAGGGTTTGCATTGGGAAAAATATATCAACAAATTCAAGTTGTTTTCCCTTTAAATTGTAAAATCATGACTTTATTTCTGTTGTATAAAAGGTTCCATTGGACCTGTGAGTAAAATGTGTTTTTCTGCTTCTAACCACAAATCTTCCATTTCTACTTCACCCAAATTCATGTAACCATGTGGAAAGGCGCCCCCTCCCCTATGTTCAAATCAGTATGTTTCTAGGAAAAAGAGGGTGCATGTGAAGTCTGTTCCAGATTTGCCTCCTGGTTGAGCTCCTTAATACCACTGAGGCCCAGGAACCCTGTGTCCATGACTCTCATGTCCAGGAAGTACTCAGATCTGACTGAGAGAGACACATGGAACAGAGAATAAAAACTGCTACAAAGTAGGCTTGGTAAGCACTAGGCCCTGTAGATACTGGTATGCAGAAGTCAGAGGAGGGACTTTTCCTTATGAAACTGCAACTTAGCTTCCAAAATCATTAACTAACAGAATGTGTGATTGAAAGTCTTTGATTCTCACTCTTCCCTCATCAGATTCTGGTGTCAAAAATGGAACGACATGACCATGTGCCCTTGTGGAGATTCAGGAAGCTGGCAAGTTTTTGCCTTTCCTCCACAGACTGGCCATAGAAAGTAGAACCCAATTTCCATGAGCTGTGCCTACCCTGTGCTAAAGATTGACTGGGAAGATTTCTTATTCTTCAGACTCTCCAAGGCGTGTCAGCAAGCTTCTTGGAAGCAATTTTCTTCTCTCTTAAAAATAAATGGCAGGTATGAACACATAATTCAACTTACAGCACACAATTCAAATGATCACATAGTCTTAAAATTTAACATTAAATCATACTGTTGTAGATTTTTAGCTGTGTTCTCTTGACCAACCAGATGGCCATCCAAAACGCATTTATTGAGAACCTACTATGTGCTAAGTGCTGGTGCCCTTGAGTGAACCAGACAGCTGTGATACCATTCCAAGTTTCATTGACTTGGATAACTGTTCTGTACATTGGAAAAATTAATTGATGTTTACTGCTGTCTGAATTTGAGGCATTTCTATTGACTTTTGAGGAAGGAAGCCTAGAGAAGTGTCCGAACTTTAAAAATTAATTGCATATGGGTAAGTGATGAGAATACTCATTTTCGTTGACCTAATTATCATGTAAAGCTGTGCAATTTTTTAATCTCCTAAGGCATTTGTATTTCTGCAGTATTATCCTTTTCATGCTTCATTATCCTTCTGTATATTCAAGGTATTGAGCCTGTTTCATAAATAGTATTAATCTCAATTAATTTAGGAGCTTTAAATAATATTCCTATTAAGTATTTCCTTTGATATGCTGCCCATGCTTTTTGCAGTGTTGAAGCTGTTAATACCAATAAAAATAAACAATTGAAAGACCTCACATAATAATTCAATTTTTAAAAAAGTTTTTTGTGCATTTTGTTTCCCAGATGGATTTGAGTGTAGAAAACATTGCATTGGGCAAATTCAGATGTTTGAGGCTGAAATCTAACCTCGTGACTTGATTTTTTTCTGAGAAAAATATTTAAAAAGTGGAAAGTTTCTGTCTTGGCCAGAATCATCATGCTGAAATTTTATTATTTATTATTATTTTTTAAATTATGGCTGGCTCAGCCTGCCCTAGGGGTGGTGCTGGTGCAGCATGTGGTGCCAGAGATTGAACCGTGGTCACTGAGGTTGCCTAAGCTTCCCTAAGCAGGCGCTTTAGACCACTGAACCATCTCGCCAGTCCCCTGCTGAAACTTTAAAGCAAGGATGTAAATTTGCCAAGGATGTCAATTTACTCCTGAGACTACACATCTCTAGAAGGCAGAATGCACTTCCGCACCTGGACATGTGGTTGATATGCTATAGATGTGTGCTTCTTTGAGCCAAACTGTGATAAAAAATAAAATAGAATTCCAGTTTCCCTGGGACTCTCCTGGTGAGCCTTCCTTCCCTCTTCATTTAATAAATTTCATCTCATTATGCTCGTTCTCGATGTGGAACACTTCCATGGCCTCCCACAATGACTTGTTTCGGTTCTGTGTTTGCCGCTCGTCTGCAGCTCGGCCCTTTGTGTTGGGCTTTGGCACTGAGGCTCCTCCAACTGGATGTGGATGGGAGTCCTGATGACACACCCAGGGAAAGCCCAGCTTCTGGGTAAACACAGATGGCCAAAGTTAGAACCATCACCTGTGACAAAACAAAACAGAGGCTTTGGGTCTTCCTGTTAACTCTTGTCTGCCCAAGGGAGTTGCTTCCTGAGCCAAGATAAGGAGGTGGCCTGAGACATGTCTCCAGGTTAAACAGCACAGGAGTTGCGCTACAGCATCCTGTTTAGCAGGCACTTAACTTCAGAAATGCTCCATGTTCTAATTTAATGACCGCTCCCCAATACCAGTACCTAGAGAGCACTAACAGAACTGGAGAAAAAAGCAAATAGGAAGCACTTAGAATTCTTCTAACACCCTTCTTTGAGCACTGAGGGATTTGCTCCTTTCCATTAAGGTAGCTCCAAGCCTCCCAAACTCCAGGGTGCTTATGAATTGTGATTATTGTTTACCCAAAATAATATACTCTGTCTTAGGGGTGCTTGAAGAGAGCGTGAAAGGAAGTATTATTAACTGTGGTCACTCACCTCTAACAGTGCCTCTGTACACAGGAAAATTAATGAAGCCTGAGGGTCAGATTGGCAGAAGACCTTTAACCCTTTGCTATTGGAAGTTCTCTTAGGACATAGAAAATCCAGTCCCTGGCCATCTCAATCCCCACAATGGGTGTGAAGAAGCTCAGATGCGAATGTCATTAGTGTGCTGGTGGTGGCCTCTCAGGGCTGTTTGGTCTGTGAGATGCTGGGAGACATCGTTCAGGGTGGGCTTAACACTGGCTTTTGCTGAGATGCTACAGGATGCTTCCCTCCGGAACTTCCCATACAGCCCAGTGTCACTGTGGGCCTTTGGGAGTTGGCACATACAAGCAGTTTGAACAGCAACTGGGTAGAGGGTCGGATGCCAATCCTGCCAAACTTCTGTTCCAGGCAGGGGGATGCCCTGCCGCTGCTACCAGGACCGTGTGTCATCTGCTGCTCTTGTCACACTGACACGGCCCCCCGATTGGTCGCTGACAATAACTGATATGGAATGCTGATGTTCTCACCGGCAGTTCCTTCCACTCCGGAGAGGCGCCTTCCCCTCCTTCTTTCCTCCAGAGCCCTGCCTGGTCCCCCCCCACCCCCCAGCCGCCCCTGAACCCCAGGGAACGACTAGTCCTGCGAGATGCTCTGAGGGGCGCGGTGAGATTCACTGAGTTGCTTTCGCTCCTGCTCGGCTCGCTCTCCAAGAGTCCTGCTCCAGACTTCTCAGGGTTCCCACGGCACACAAACAACTGCATGCGGGCCTGCGGGGAGGCTGGGAAGGACTCCTGTGTATGGTGGTTTTGTCGCCCCTTTTCACTCTGGTGGACGCCTTCGGAGTGGAGCCTGCCGGGCTGCAGCAGATTTCTCTGTGCCCGAGAGCTGAGGAGGGATTGCTTCTCCTTCTGTTGACTCTTTCTATTTTTATGGTAAGTGCTTGCTTTGAATGAGCTTCTGGGCTCTGCTGCAGTGAGAGATCCCCGCTCAGTCCCGTTCTCCCCAGCTGAACCTGGTGACCTTCCTTCTCCGTATTTCTTCTGTTTTCATGGATCCCGTCTGGGAGGATCCAGCGAAGTACAACTCCAGGGGCCATTTGTCTGGATTGTTTTGTATTTTTGTCCTTTTACCATCACCCAAGCTCTCTGCGCTGCGATGGAAACAGAAGTGCTCTCTCTCTTTGTCCTTGAAGCAGCGGCAGAGAAATGGGGAAATGTGTTCGCAATGGTAAATCGCGGCAGTGGGCAGGGGATCTGGGCGATTTGGGCACGAAGAAACATTGCGCGCGTGTGTGTGTGTGGGGGGGGCACCGTCTCAGAATCTGGAGGTACCAGGGAATCTGCCACCCGCTAAACTCTTCCATCCTTCTGGGTGAAGACAAGCACACACGTGTGAGTCATGTCGGAGTCTGCAGTGGGCAGCTGCGTCTCGCCACACCTGCTTGTGGGTCCAGAATGGCTCTGTCTGCTGTGGGGTTTGCAACTTGGGTAGGGACCTTTGTGGGGAGAGAACCCCGAGCTGCTGGCGAGACCAGGCAGCTGTGTGACCTCATTCCTTCCTTCCCTTCCCGTCTCAGGATGCCCAGCTCTGCACACTAGGTTTTGCATCCTCTCCAGTGGGCCGTGGGGCAGTGAGAAAAACATTTCTGAGTTGACAGCCTGGTTTCACCCTCCTGTTGTGGGCTAAAATGCATTGAAGCTATTGGAATGGCAAGACTTTCCTGGGGGAAAATGAGCAGGCTTCCTATGAAGAGCATTCGTGGGCCAGGTTGTTTATTTCAGGGCAGTACTGCTCCAAGAACGTTTTCATTTTCTGCCTGGTCTCCAAGGTTGGCTGCAAAGAGCATCACAACTTTGAGTCTCTTACTGGCTGCCTCGTGCAGACCACAGGAAAATCTAGAATATTTCTGTAGTTTTGCCTTGTTGAACTTAGATGTTCCAAGAGTCTTTACAGTCTTTTACAGTCTTTACAGTCTTTTCCTTTTTTTGGTTGTTTGTCTGTTTTACTTGCTTATTTGTTTGGTACCAGGTTGGTTTAATCAGTTTGGTCAAAGCATCATTCCAAAGAAAACGCTTTGGAGGTGCAATCTGATTTTGTTCCTTGTGAGCCTTGGACAGTGGATGAGTTCCTGTGTTTCTTCATTTCATGGGGGCTTTCCAACACTGGCCCTTTCACTCAAGGGAGAGTTGCCGCTCTGTGTAATTCATTGTCTGGCTTGTCACTTTTGTGATCAATGAGAGGAGAAATAGAGAGTGAAATTCCTGCCCCCATCCCCATACCTCTGGGAGTTCAGAATGCAAAGTTCACTGGCTGTTTTTCTCTCGCCACTCTGATCTACCCTGTCTGTGTGGATTTTTCCAAAAGCAGTCATGATGACATCAGGCATATGTTTTATCCTATTCCCTCCGTGCAAAGCAGATCTGTTCAGTGTTTTGTTTTATTCGTGGCTGAAGGGTTCACTGCATATGTGAAAATAGAAAAACCTACATTTAAATAGAGTCAGTGTTTGTAGACATTTAGGTGGTACCACAGTGTAAGAATAAACCCAGCAAATATATTAACATCACCACCAACAAAAAGATCCCTCAAAAATACTTCTTACAGGCTTTATAGTATTTGAACTCTTAAATAACATTTGAAATACTTTCAGCGTGTTGCTTGGATTGCCATTTTTAATAGCTACTGTTCTGTAGTGAAATTGCACTTAACTGTTGTTTGTAGCATAACTGTGATAGCACACTGGGTCTCTGGCTTTCTCTGAGGCTGCTCTAATCTTTAGCTCATTTGTCCTCTTACTTTGCTTACCATTTCTTCCCTCCGGTCAAGAGGGTTTCATCTGGGAGCAGTCAGTTCTTCTGCCGGCATTCACCCAGATGGGAAGAGTCAGGAAGAGCCCAGGGTCGCAAAGATGGACTGCACTCCACGGGGCAGGTGGATTTTAGCTACATGTAGGGGATGCTTTAATTAGTAGCAACATTAGCTGGGAGAGGAAAAAAAGGAAGAGTTTCTTTATTTTACTAAGATATCTGTAAAATTTTAGAACTAGAATGTTACCATACAAAATTGTGTGTATATATGTGCATATTTACACGCATATACAGTATATAAGCATTTATGCAAATGAACTGTTTGTCTTCTTTGCGTATTTTTAATAGTGGTAGTATATTCATTGTTCACGTAGAAAATAGAAGGAAAATTCCTACATATGCCTAGTGTTTCCTAGCCTACTTGCCTGCCTGCTTTCTTTCTTTCTTTCTTTCTTTCTTTCTTTCTTTCTTTCTCTTTCCCTCCTTCCTTGCTCCTCCCTCTCCTTGTCCATCTTCTTTCCTTTTTTGGTGAGGATTTCCCTGCTTCTCAGATGCCACTTTCAGGTAATGCTTTTGAGAATTTCTTTGAATTACAAGAGTGCATTCTGCAGTATTTGTCCATCTCCCAGCACAGCATAGTGTTAATTCTCCTGCAGGCTGTGTGGAGGTGCCTAGAAAACTACCTTGAGAGGCACTGAGGGCAGTGGTGCCAAGTGAAGCCTGTGGCCCGTGTGTGAGGAGGTCATTGCAACATTGCATCTTTGTGTGCCCATCTTGCTGCTGGGCCTTGCAACCGATTTTGCATGCAACCCTGGCAAACAGAACTTATTTGAAAGGGTTCTAGAAACCCTGGCTTGATGCAGATGGTAGATGCATGTGTTTGTTTTTCACTCTTTACTGAAAACTATCATCAGAATTGTGTATTCACTATTTTTCTTGGTGCTATTTTAATTTGGAACCTGCAGCTTATGAGTCAATAGCCTCCATTTTTTTATCTTGTTGTTTTCTGTTTCCTATCTTCCCCATTTCTGAGATGTGTGTGTGTGTGTGTGTGTGTGTGTGTGTGCAGACAAACTCAAACAGTGAAAATTATGTGACAATGAATGAAAAATTGGTTACAGTTTCTCTTAGTAACCAAACTGCAAATGTTCAAATAATCACATAATTAAGAGGAAAAATTGCCCCCATTAATATAAATCTAACCTCATGTTTCCAGAGGCATTCTTGTCAGTGCAACTGCTTTACATAGTTGATTACCAAGACCAGAAATAGAATCAGTTTGCATTTTGATTAATGACATTCTAGGTCTGCCTAGGTGGGGCTGCCCTCAAATCTTGACATGTTTACTGTCTACCATGTTCAGAGGGGGAGTTTATGGATGATACAATGTAAAATCATTTGATTATAGGGGACAGCCTTCCTTTGGAACTGTGTGAAGCATATCATTAGGTAGCTGGCTGAATTTTTCTGTTATTTTTTCCAAAATAGTTATACCAATGTATTCCCATTTTCCATCTCTCCATGAGTCCCTATTATAGAATAAAAAGACTAAGGTACAACTCCTACGTACAGTGCTTTGGGGAGGACCATTCTCAAGCAGAGATTCTAAGCCACCTTTTAACACCAGGTACAGAGATCTACTTTGAAAGTAACTTGCTATTCAATTGACAACTCAGACAGATTGTGTAAAATAAGAGAAATGCTTCGTGGGCTGTGTGGAATACCACATTTTTTGGTCTGTGCCTCCTTACTGAATTTGTTTAGAAATATAGTCACTAGATCAGCTTTGTAAGAAAAAGAAACATATCCTCAGTAGCATAATAATCTATCCCTACTGTCATAAACGTTTACATTGCAAATTATATCTCTTGTGGGGCAGAGAGAGATGGCAGAACTTTGGAGAAAACCAAATCAGAGCCCCAAAGCAATGCCAGATGAAAGGGGAAAACTGTTCCCCATATGTAGCATTTAATTCTCTAGTCAGGCTACTGGCTCTCGAGTCTGCAGATCCAAGAAACTGCTTGAAATGCATCGTGGAGGGTTGTGGACACCCTTGTCCCAGCAGCAGTCTCCAGCCCTAGGCATCTGCCCAGTGACCTTGGAGTACTCCAGCAAGCCAGCAGCCAGCCACGGGCAAGCAGCTGCTGTAATTCAGCAGCAATTCACCTACTCTCCTGTTCCCTGTTGATTGCTCCCAGGGACCTCCTGGGAGTGCCAGAGACAAAAATGGGCATCTCTGGACAACTCAGGAGGGCCCAAGCTGGTCGCACGGGAAACTTCAGGGCCCCTGCATTCTGCCCACAGCCTGCCACTCACTGACTCAAACTCTGGGTCTGTTCCTTTAGGTTTGGGCTGGGTTGCCTCAGTGGGCTCCACCGATCCTTGGAAAAGTGTGAAGTGCTTTTGCCTCTATTATTGCCAGGTGGATGTCACTTGAGAGGGCTCAGTCCTACTGGATCTTCTAGAAGGGTTGGTTGTGCCTTCCTTTGACCCTGCAAAACCCCCAGAACTCTGAGGACGACCTGAGCATTAGAGTCACACAGCAAAGTGTGATGACACCCAGCCTCGTGAGCAGGGCTCCTGCGTGTATAATCCTACGTACTAGGCTTGGACCCTTTACAGTGTCTCCTGTCATCAGAGAGGACTTGGAGGAGCAGCATCTTGTCCACCCTCTCATCCTACACAAGGTAAGGGGGTGAGGTGTCTTGGAGATTGGATGAGCCCCCAGGAGGCTGAGTCCTGCGCAGGAGGCTGGTGTCGACTAGGGACTCTACTCCACTCCTGGTGTGAAGTCCTTTCCATGACAATCCTCTGACCCTTCCGGTGCCACCCACTGGTTACAGAACTGCTTTGTGGCACTGAACTCACTAGTGCCCATTATACCCGGGTGCATTGCACGCAGGTGGAGCGGCTATGCCAGTCACAATGAGTCACATCAAGCCAGTGTTTATAATAATGTCACATGCCTGTGTGGTGATGCACTTTTTATACACAAATTCTGCTCTACTTATGAGCATTTCAAGAATTTGACAACACGATTGTTAGTTTCCCCTCTGCACGTGAACTATTTATTTCCGTTTGTAAAGAGGGAGAGAGGCTTATGGGCTGATTCCTTTGTGCAGCCCTGCACTTCTCTGCTACTTTTCAAGCACTTACTATTTCCACCTGCAGGCCTGGCCTGAGGGATTGAGGAGTGAGCAGACTGCAAAAGCTGTCACTCTAGTGGAGCTTGGGTTCCCCTGGCTTTGTGGAATTCAGGGTCTCTTGTTCACTGCTCCACATGTTTGCTCAGAGAAGCCAGGTGGAAAATAGTTTGCTTGGAAAATTTTTGCTGGTGGTTATTTCATGGAGGTCTTTTTCCAAAAGTTGCTTTTGCTATCATTGAAATGTATTTCTTCTGGTTTCCAAATTATCAGCTTCTGATTGTGTTACCTGCTCGAATGAAGGCCATGAATTTGCTGAATTTGTTTGTACTCCTGGGTGATTTATGAAATGACAGTCCACCCTTTGGCAGAGCTGGTCTATTTTGTAGAGTCCTGAGTAGACTGTCTGGATGGCAGTGTCTGTGGAATTACCTGCAGGTTCTGGTTAGAGACCACTTGTCCTGGTTTAGCTTCCCAGGCCCAACTGGCCCTCTTGTTCCTCCTGTTGTTCCACCGCACCCATGGAAAGTTCATGAAGTGCCCACACCTTCTGCACTGCTTAGGAGTCTGCAGTGCTCCTACCTGACTCAGTGCCTCTGCCTCAGATGTCTCTCCCTTCTCCATGCAAAATTTTCAAGGCATGTCCCTTGAGTGTCCTCCTGTGGCATGTGACCACTACTGGCTGAAGCTGAGTGGGTCACATTCCTTCTCTTGTACTCCTCAGCACAAAGGTCACATAGGACTTCACCGATTCAATCACAGTTTCTTCTTTCACCCTGTGTCCCTCAAACAGACTTTTTGTTTCTTGAGGGCAGGGTCTGTACAGTTGGTTCTGTACCCTAAAGCTTGGCCTAGTGACTATAGTATGACTGATACCCGGTAATCCTTGGACAATGGAAGGGAATCCCCCTCTAAAGCCTGTGGTGCTAGCATGGACAGCTTCTATATGTGGAGAACTATTTTTTAAAGTAGCATGGCTGCATGAATTATACTGGGAAAGATAGAGATTGGGAGACAATCCATTAGAAATTCTGAGCAAACTCCCAAAAAATGTCTCTGCCCCAAAAGAATTTCAGTAAACAACAAGTTTATTAAGTGATTGTTATAAACAAAACATTGTGTAAAGTCACAAGGAATAAAAGATGTTGAGAGGGAGAGAGAGAAACAGAAACAGAGAGACAGAGAGACAGAGAGAGACAGAGAGATAAATGGAGAGACAGAGAGAATTCATATCCTCCCCAAACCCCCAAACTAGTGATGGTTTGTCCTGTAAGTAAGTTACTTGGTTCCAAGGCAGACAGTTATAAATGGAATCTAAGAATTGAGGACATAGTTCAGCAGGGCGTAAACACTTGCCTGGCAGGTACAAAGTCCCAGGAAGAAGGAATAGCTGGAATAAGATTGAAATCTAATGGGTGCGTGGCTAGTGAGATGGTTTTACTAGGTATGGGGATACTCACTGGTAAACACAGCACTCTGGGAGGAAGAGACAGGAGGACTGCAAGCTCCAACCTAGCCTGGGCAATTTGGTGACTTAGTGAAACCCTGTCTCAAAATAAAACAAACAAATAATAAATAAATAAATAAATAAATAAATAAATAAATAAATAGGTTGGGATTGCAACTCAGTGTGAAGGCCCTGGATTCAATTCAATCCTTAGTACTGCACTAAAAGGAGGAGGAGGAAGAGGGAGTAGTAGCTGTGGAAGGGCTTTGCAGGGGATCAATCAGAAGTGGGGAGAAGGTGAGACTGGCAGAAGAAAGTGAGAAACCTTGGGGTGGAGAGGTAAGAATATGGCCAGAAGATTCAAATGCTTTTTACTCTCTTGAAAGTTAGGGGTGGGCAATTACTAGAATCTGAAAAAGCCAAATGGAAATTTTTTGGAATCTCTCCTTAGGATTAATTGAATCAAGTCTTCCTTCACTAGGAATGGGGCTAATTCATAAGACATTTGTTTCTCGCCTGTGCCTTTTGCTCCTGAGGGGTGACTTTGACATTCACAGTCAACAGGGGGAAGCCGAATCAGTCAGCTTAAGCCTAGAGAACCCGGAGGGTTCCTGTCACTAAGATGCCTGTCAGACCATCCAGTGTGCGAAGCACCCTGTGGGCTGTTCGGTACTTTCTTGCTAATAAGTTTGTTATGCTCCTTTTTCAGCAACTCCCTTTGTGCTGTTTACAAGGAGTACAACTGCTTTATGAACCAGTGGGTATGCATGTGTGAGCTTAGAAAATTCCCCTTGAAATGTATTCAGCTCCTCCTCAAGGTGATCTTGGCTGTGTCTCTGCCTTCCCTTTTCCCCAAAGAATCAGCAAACATATTTCCAGGGGATGGAAGGTTGGGCGTTTTGCGTATCTCAGCATCCTGTCTGATCAGATGACCTGTCTACCTTGAAAGTACCCTGTGAAGGTTGAAGAGCTTGGAAGAAGAGCTGTAAATATTTGTCCAGCCGGTGGGAGCCAGTAAGTTTTGCTTACAAATGAAAAGATGGTAGGATACATGCTTCTTTCATTAATTTGTTCATTTACGCATTCAGGGAATGTTTATTGGACAAATACTATGCTCTAGGCATGGGAGATAACAGTGGCCAAAACAGTCAATGTCCTGCCTTTGAGGAGCTCATGTGCTTGTGGGAGTGGGGGATGGAAAGAGACAGGTACATCAGCAAAGACAAAGCCTGTTGGATGGTGACAACTGCCCAGGAGAAAATGAAGGAAAGAATGTTCCATCTTCACACTTGCCTTTCTTTAGCTTCACTTAACCTGAGTGTCGTACTTGCAGTAGTTTTTACTCTTCATTCATTGTTTTTAGCTTAGTATCTTCATGTTTATTTTCTGATTAACATGCCATGGCTCCCAGTCTTGTGGAAGGGGTTGTGCCCTAGCTACAGGCAGCAGCTGAACAACTGGAGCTCTGTGAAGTAAAGTCATAACTAGGCATTTGGTTCTTGAGTCCATTGAAAGGAAAAGTGAGATGGACAAAGCTCATGAATGTGTTTTGTGAGGCCAGAATTGTCAGAACTAAGTCAAAGGACCCAGGATGAAAATGGACCTACCCCTCACTTGAGTCTGAGAGATGGGACTGGGGTGTCCTAAGAGCACTAGCAAACTTTGAGTGGGGGAAGCAGCACCCTGTGTAGGGGCAGAGAAATCCTGGGTATGGCCAGAGAGCGCCGGTGCCTGGAAGAGAGAGCTGGGAAAGGACTAGGAAGGGAACTCACAGGAAACCTGGCAAGAAATTGCTATTTGGGAAAAAGGGAGAGAGGAGTTTAAGGCCAGCGAGACATATGTACAACAATGAGAAGATTTACAGAAGCAGATTCCATCCGATGTAGAACATCTGGGTGGGTTGATGAATGGAAACAATGCCTCAAAACAAAAGCATCTGGATTTCCAAAAATTCCCACTCTCTTGTTCTATGTGATCTTTAATTCAGTATTACTGTTGTATTCTATTGCAAGCAAGCTCTCAGCAATACTTTCTACCTTGCTTCAGAAATAATTTGGATTGAAAGGGACATATCTGCTGATCATAAGGAGCCCAGCTCTGGGGCAGATAATCTGTCCCCACCAGGTTGTGCCATTCACTCACTTTGGGGCAGGTTTCTGAGTCACTCTGTGTGTGATCGTCCTTGTATATGGAAATGGAGTAGCTTGTCATGCTTACTTGGCTGTTGTTTTGAGAAATGAGATAATAGCTGCAATGTGCTTAGCACAGAGCCTGCAACATGGCTATATTACCCCGGGACTGTTAATTCATTGTCACTGTTTGTTTCTGGTGCTAGGTGTTTGGAGAGGGACTCATGTATCTGTATGTACTTTCTTACTTAGCAGATCTTATTTCATAATTATAGCCTCACTTCTTCATGTAAATGACTTTATCATAAAAATTTTGGGAGAGACTTAATAAAGATTTTGTTATCAGCCTCATAGACACTTATAATTTGGAATTTACTTAGATTGAATTCTGTACCGTGGTGAAGTATTGAACAGTTAAATGGGAGGACATGTGGCTGGCCACAGGACCCCCTGGAAGAAGACCAATGAAGGACTTTCAGTCAGGAAAAGAGAAAAGTAAGGTGTGAGAGAAAAGCAAGATGGCAGCCAATGTGCCTGGATTCTTTGGTCTCTGTTAACAGTGGAGAGGGATGGTTGTGTAGTCCAAACTGCCACAACATAGCTTGCAGTTTCCTGGAATTAATAACCAAGGAGGTGGGTTAATGTGATGAGGCTAGGTTGTTAGGGAAGTGCAGCTATATGACAGTAAGTTTGTGGGAAAGACTTCTGAAAGTAGAACGTGTGGGTAACAAGACACGCAGTGTCCTATGATTGACAACTCTACTGGAACACCATTGACCAAGGTTCATTGGGTTGGGTTGAACTCCCAGCAGCAGTGAATGACAGCGCCTGGTCCCTCACACCTAAGGTCACTAGCAAACATTATGGCCTTTGTCAGTCTTCCAGGTAAGAGTAACTTCTCCTCATTTAACTTAAACATCTTTTCCTGTGTTTCCTGTGGAGTATTTGTCTCTTTTGTGAACTAACATTCTTCTCATGCCCTTTACAGGCTCACTTTCTTAAAAAATTGAATTTTCGTCTTGATGTTCAAGAGCTCTTGATACGCTAAGGAACTCATCCCATATGATGTTTTCCACCAAATATTTC
The DNA here is from genome assembly GCA_004027025.1 of Myocastor coypus. Classification (NCBI taxonomy): domain Eukaryota; kingdom Metazoa; phylum Chordata; class Mammalia; order Rodentia; family Myocastoridae; genus Myocastor; species Myocastor coypus. The sequence continues at coordinate 21,306 of PVJA010020668.1, read as the reverse complement.
ACCTTATTTTGTCATTTGTCTCTGCTATTGTTTGTAGTATTTAGAACACAAGAAATTTTTGAAGATTATATGTAGTTAAAGTTATCATATTTCTTTTGTAGTTTCTGGATTTTGTGTAACAGTGAGTAAATCTCAACCCACTCTGAGATCATACAGTTCATTTTCCATAATTTCTTGCTGTATTTTTAAGATTTTATTTTTATAATCACATCTACTTGAGTCATACAACCTTTGGTTTAGTAGTGAATGGGTTTCATTTTATTTTTTCTCCCAAAATACCCTGCTTCCCCCAAATAGCTCTTTTTTTTCTTTTTTTCCTGTGGCTGGCTCAGCCTGCCCTGGGGGTGGGCCTGTGGCAGCATGTGGTGGCCTAAATTGAACCGTGGTTCCCGGGCTTGCCAAAGCTTACCAAAACTTGCCTAAGCAGGCATTTTAGGCTGCTGAGCTATCTCACTGGCCTTCCCCCAAATGCTTTCTGAACAATGCACCTGCTGTACTGTAGTTCTTGAGGAAGAAGAATTATTATTTGGACCAGAGTGGAGGTGGATGGAAGGACAGTAACACTAAATTCCCCAATATAGTCCAAACCATATTTGGGGAGTCTGCTTTTTTGTTGTTGTTGTTGTTGATGATGATCAATTTGTTGACTAATTCCACATTGTGTTAATTTCTCTAGTTTTGCATATTCTAATGTTTGATATGGCGAGTGCCCCTTTATTATACCCCCTTCTGCTTCAAGATTTCCCTAGATATTTTTGCACCTTTATTTTTCTGGAAGAAGTTTAGCTATTGTCTAGCTCCAAAAAAATCATGTTATAGAGGAAGGGTTATATGAAGTATATAGCTTAATCTAAGGCCAGTTCTTTGTGATATTGAGCCCATCTGTCCCAAGAGTACATATTCTCATTAATTGATATCGTACTTTATGAAACCCAATGGTGTTTTGAAGCATTTGTATCTATCTTTCACAGTAATTTCCTAGAAATAATTTATAGTATTTGATATGGCTTATTGCAGATGCATGTCTAGGCTTCCCTCTTTCCAAGAGTATTTAGAGAAGAAGGTGTGCATGAGAGTGTTCCTTACACACTGTAGATTAAAGGTCCTGGGGGAGAATAGTGAAAACTTCCCTATTTGCATAGATGGATGTGACTGGTGCACTCTCTCTCTCTCTGTCTATGTGTTTGGTTCAGGGTCTACAAGGTGTTCAGGGTCTCACTATAGAGATCAGACTCATAGTGATTATCCTGTTTTCAGCCTCCCAAGATCTGGGATTACAGGCACACACCACCATGCCCAGTCTCAATGGCTGTCTCAGTGCACCCTGGGGGCAGGGCTGGCACAGCACACAGACGATGGAACCCCGGCCACTGTACTCTGCCTAAGCAGCCGTTTTAGTCTGCAGAGCTATAGTGGTTGGCCCTGCTTGGCTTATTTTTATCCCTCCTTTTAAACTCCATAGTTTGAATTGTTGATCTGTTTGTTTTAAATTTGCAATTAAACATCATAAGTATTTTTCACACTTCTGAATTCAGAGCATCAGTTCCTCAGATGCTTTTGCAAAGTGTCCTGTGTCACTGTCTTGTATTAATTCACATAGTTGTTATTTCACTGAGGAAATATGTTTTGAGGTCTCAGCGTGGACAAACATTAGGGATATGAAAGTAGTATGACACAGTCCCTTTCATTAAGAGTTTTGCAGTTGAGCAGGTTGGCCCACACTTATAGTCCCAGCACTCTGGAAGGCTGAGGCAGGAAAACTGCAAGTTCAAGCCCAATTTGGGCAATTTAGGGATTTAGAAAGCTCTTCTCTCAACATAAAATACAATTTTTAAAAAGGTTCAGGACATAGGTCAATGCGGAGGCCATAGGTTCACTGGGGATGTAGTCAGAAGGATGGGTGCCACCATGAACTCTTGCTGGGTAACTCCCATTTGCTGAAAGATGTGTGAGCCACACCTGACTGTGTGAGGGAGACATGAAGGAGCCCTGCAGCTGCTTTGCTGGGGAGGCTGTGTTAAATCGGGTCAATCAGAAGCCTATAAAGGGTGTCTAGTTTGTTGAGCAATAAAATTGATAAACTGGCTGCACTTAATTTAACATTAAGCAACTTCAGAGCCAGAGAATTTTCAGCCAATAACAATCATGGCCCTAATAATAGAAGAAATTGGTACCTAGGTCTGACTGGAGATGGAAGGGGGAAAAGTCTGGAAAACGATGATGGAGTTTGAGAGTGTGGGGTAAGAGAACTCGACATGGCAGAAAATTATTAATTGGTTCACATTGGATCTAAGTGCTTTTACCTAAAATAAGCAAAAGGCACCCTAAAGAGCAGGTACTTTCCTGCAGTACTGAAAGGTTAAACATTCCTTTACCTTCAGAAGTTGCCTATGAATGCTGTAGCAGTATCAATTCCAAATGACATTTTTGGAACTGACATGACACGCTACGTGTGCTGAAAGTGAGAACACCTTCATGGAAGTTCTTTCAGGGATCCCAGCTAGGAGTCCCTCTGGCCAGACCCTGACTCTGGAAAGATTTTACATTGCACGTGTGGATTTTAGTTTGGCCTGCAAAATTGACCTTGTGCTTTGGAACTCTTTACCTGGGCTATAGTGACGGGGACTGTCTGCAGCCATGGCTCTTGTCATCAACTGTTCCAGTGACATCTAACATGTGTTCTGCTCCTCACCCCCCAGATAATAGTAGTTTCAGAGTTCCGAATCCTTCTTTTTTTCTTTTGAATTCTTTATGTCTCATAAATAGGGAACTCAAAAAGTGGCTGGAGGTTGAACTGAGAAACAAGTTCTGGGTTTTATTGCTGCTGCTGTTGTGTTCTGCTGGTTAACTCTTCTGTGCTTCATTTAGTTTTGAATTGCTCTTGGAGATGCTAATGATTACACCTGTGTCCTTTATAATTTGATCTTATGTGCAATCCAGAGCATAATCATAACTTTAGGCTTTAAAAAAACTAGTGATATTTTAAAGGCCAGAAGCCCTCCTTGCTTTACTACTGCAGCCATAACATGGGTAATAGGACAAAGCTCCCATCTATATCTATATTTTATATGCATTATGCATGTGTAATAATGTGTATGGACACATATAAAATGAAGTAAAAGTAGATCTAGGGGAAAGAAGAGGTTGAAAACAAAAGAGAATCAAGAACTCAATGTAAATGCATGCCAGAATGACCCAAAGCATAAGCTCCAGAGGCCACTACTTTGCCTTTTCGTTTGCTACCAGCCAGAGGGCAGAGTAAAGCATTTCAAGGTACACAGATAAATTAGTTACTTGGGGTGATTCCGACTAATCTTGCCACCCATATCAGACAAGTTCCTTTCAGGCAATCCCATTAAAGAGCATACATATTTTTATTATGAATGTGATTAAATTTTGGAAGGCCGATTCTCCTAAAACCCATTTATGTTAATAGCACAGCCTTAAAGCTAATTTTATGGAAGTATTTGGCAAGGTTATGCTCAGATACAAGTTCTCTGATGGTCTGGTTTGAGTCAGGGATCTGAAGAGAATGGATTTTCACCTGTCAAGGAGTCATCTTTGGGTGTTGTTTCCCAGCTCAGACTGAATCACTGATGTTGAACTTGAGGTCTGTGAGCGAAGACCTAAAGCACAGCTATTTTGTGGGGCTAGTTAGGGAGGAACTTGCTTTAGCAATATCAAATTATGGTAGGAGTTAACATCCCTTGGAATGAGCTGCGTTACCAATGAAGATATTTGACCAAGTAGTGGTTGCAATTTTCTTATTTCCAAGGGGGACGTAGGGAGAACCAAGCAGCCAGGCCAAGATTGCACATGGAAAGTTGTTTGCATCGTTTTTAGTGCTCAGATGAATGCGTGGTCCACTTCCAGAGCTTCAAGAGGCGAGAGAGTATGCACAAACGCTCACCTAAGTTGTACGCTGTCAGTTCCCATAGTTGCGAGTATATGTCGGTCTCATTTCCCATGTCTTTCCTCCACCCAACACAACAAAGCTTCCCACTTATGCCCCAGATTGTAGCTCTGTGCACTGACCAGGGCTGTAGAAGCTACCTGAGCACCAAACAGAGCAGCAACTCAAAATATTTCTTGTAGAAGAGTACAGCAGAGTGAGCAATAGAAGACTGTCCAACTCAACCACCAGGCACAGCCTCTGCATTAGGTGGAGCTCTGTGGAGACACAGGCTGGGTCTCAGGTGAAGGAGAAGACCTGATTATATAAATTTTGCTGTGGATAAAGGAGAGTGAGGGCTAGTCAAGGTAGTATTTTTGAAGTGAATGGTGTGGGATATAGCAATCTTATTTTCAAGTTTTGTGACTTATCTATGGCAGAAATTACATTTTTTGCAATTCTACATGTTTTTAATGATGTCAATTCAAAACTTCTTGGGGTTGGTAAACAACACTGCAGGAACACACACATATCTTGTTGCGATTTTTTAAAAAATTTTTTTTATCTCTGACCGTATGCTGTCATCAGCACTTGAAGATCACTTATTTGCTCTATGGGATACAGCCAAAGTGCTTCCCACAAAACAAAGCTTCAGAGAAAGACAGGAAATCAGTTCCTTCTTTAGGCAAAGAACAAAGGTTTAGAATGCATCAAACTCTTCCCAGTACACCCACTGTCACCACCTGGCCAAAACCACCATTGTCATGTGACTGGGTCCTTGTGTTAGCCTCAGAACTCTCATCTTAGCTCTGTGCTCTCGCGTGAAATCTCATTTAAGTCGTGGCTATCCTACTCACAATCCAATCCAATATCTAAGCCCCGCCCCTTTCCACCATGCTTTGCTTTCCTCAACCCGCCACCACTGCTGGGCCTCCAGCTCCTCAATGCAGGCTTCCCAACCAGGATCTTTGCGCTGCTTTTTCTTGTCTGTGAACCCCCTTTTCTGCTTCTCCTATTGGTGGATCCTTGCCTCCAAATCTTTGTTCAGTGTTCTGCAAAGACTTTCTTGATCAGCTGTTTAAATTCTAGCGCTTCTTCTCTCGTGCTGGTTGCAGTTCTCGTCAAAGGTTTTTCTTTCTGGGCCGTATTTTGCCATTTTCTAACGTGCTGTGCGCTGCATTCGCATGTCTTCTTGTTGTCTATCTTCACTGAGAAGAGGGGGAGAGCACACACTGTTCATTTGTGTCCTCAGTGCCGGTGACTATGCATGGCACATTATGGAGACACAGTGTGTATTTATGCAGGGAACAGGCACGTCCTTCATGCGTTTTCACAGGTCCCACTAGTGTTAGAGCCATGGTGCATCAAAAGCTTGACAGGTAATAGACATCAAGTAAACATACTTCTGTATAGATTCTAGGTGAGAGCCTATTATTGTTGTATGTTATACTGGGTTTGAGGTTAAAGTGTTGCTTCTCTTATTTCTCCCTCTCCTTTCTACTGATTTTATCTTATTTAATTTTTTTTTCATTTATCTGGCTTGGATTTTTTAATTTAAGAATTATTTATCCTTACAATCTGATTGCATACTCATTTTGCTTAAGAGACCTCAATTCATTTTAGATTAAGTTGAAGTCAATGTAACTAGGTATGCCCCGGTTTTATGGGCACCTACAAAGCCAGAGGAGGGGACACTGCTCTGGGCTCCTTAGGGGTCTGAGATCCCTGGTCTTTGCTCCATTTCCTCAACTAGGGGCTTGGTGCAATACTATGAATTGGGTTAAAAAATCAAGCGTTTGTAGCTCTGCTTCCAGAGGAGAACAGAGTTGTTCAGAAATGTTGATTAAGGCTGAGAATGGAAAGAAGGGGATTCTGGTGAGGATTTGGTTTTACCTTTTTTCACGTTGAAAATATTACAGTTTAAAATTTGAGGTTTGAAGTAATTGGCCTCCAGAATTATTTATGTGGTTCTCAAAAGTGAGACTGCATTGAGTATTCTGCTTTTGTTCCAGTGAGGAACAGAATTAAAGCATATTGAAAATGCCACACAAATTTTACTTTTGATAAAAAAATGTATGTGGTCACATATTTAGGGTTCTTGCTCTTTTTCATAGTCTAATAACTTGATATTTTGCATATTTTCTGACTATGACATATTAGTTATTTTAAAAACTAAGTGTCTCAATTACTCTTCTCTCATTGCTGGGACAAGTATCTGACACCCAAAATGAAGGAAGGAAAGATTTGCTTAGCTCACAGTTACTGGAGGTTTCAGTCCATACTTGGTTGGTGCCAAGGCAGAGTGACATATGGCAGAAGGCAGCGGTTCATGGTGGCAACAAGGGGCAGGAGCAGCAGTAACAGTGGCCACAGCGAGGAAGTCTGTCTCTCTGTCTCTCTTATGTAACACTCAGGCTATCCACTCCAGGCTGGGGGGAAGTACTCACACTCACAATCCCAGCAGTACTAAAACCTATAATCCCAGCGGATCATGAGTCAATCTTAGATTCTACAAGTCCCCGCCCCATGACTACATGAGTCTTTGGGGGGATAAGATACAAACCATAGCATCAATATATTAAAGCATGATTGACATAAGAAAGGCTGTCCATGTTTAATGCATACAGCTCATGAGTTTGGAGATAAATATATCGTTACAATCTGTGGCATAAAGCTATCCATAAGCACCAAGCTTTCCTTTCTCACTCTGTGTGTGCACGTGAGTGTTGTGTGGGCGTGTGTTAAGGCCATGTAATATAAGATCCACTGTCTTAGCAAAATTTTAGAAATGCAATCCAATACTGTTATCTATAGACATAGTGACTTACTGTAGATTTCTAGATGTTATTCCCCTGAATTTGGTTCCTCTCTCATTTCTGACAGTAACTTACCTTTGCAGGTCTTTTTGCATCTGCAGTACCCACAAGTCCTGTAGAATATCCAAGAAATAAGCAGTTATGCAAAGATATGCTCTACCTATGTCTATTTCGCATAGCTCCCTTTTTCTGTTAAATTCTCCATTCTTAGTGAAGTGAACCAGGAATTTATATCAGAGACAGTGTGTGTGTGTGTGTGTGTGTGTGTGTGTGTGTGTGTGTGTATGTAATATGTTACTGATGGTGTCAGTATGGTTGGTGGTGACAAATTGATGGTCATTCTCATGGATGATATTGAGATGGTGTGGGGTAATCACTCCTGGTGGTGACGGTGGTTTTTATTGGTGTTGATATCCATGGTGATGGTATTTGGTAGTGACAGTGAAGCAAGAGGAGGAAGTAGTGGTATCTGCCCATCCATCCTAAGATCTATTATGCCACATGAACAAAATAAAATTAACTTCCTGAACCTTTAAGGATTTGTAGTATAGCTCTAAAGTAATCATTGTTCTTATTAAATATGTGGGGGTGGTGCAGATTATGGTGCCAAGGATTGAACCGTGGTCACTGTGGTTGCTTAAGCTTGCCTAAGCAGGTGCCTTAGACCACTGAACTATCTCGCTGACCCAAGTATGTGACTATCCTAATGTTTTTCAAGAAGTTCAAAGATTTCCAAGACCTTCCTTGGGTCAGGATGTTAAAGTTACTGTTCTATTTGTAGCCCTTTGGATCCACGCCAGCCTCCAGCACTTTGGGTTGACTGTGTCTCCGATGGTTGTTCATGCACACGTGCTCTCCATAACTCCTCTAGAGTCTCTGTCTCTGTCTGTCAGGCTAAGATATTTTAAGCCTAATATCTCATTAGCCTCTCACATCCCTCTGAGCAGGGGCTAGGCTTTTTTTTTCCCCCATGGTGCCTGTCCTGCCCTGCCAGGCTCTTAATGCTACCTTGTACTTTCCAGCACAGTTTGCACATTTTGTCTCATTGTGTCCTTGTGGTAAGTTATGGGAGGTAGGCAATGGTGAGTGTAATCTTCCTATATCATTTGAGAGTTTATTCTATGAGAGGACAGAACTGAGATGCAGGCAAGGTGAATTATTAAGGTCAATGAATCCCACTTGAGACAAAGGCAAAGACCCCAGTCATCTAACTCTTGGTCTATTTACTGACCCTTATTTTTAGGTGTTTTATCCCAGTAGTGGTGAACCTACAGCACACATGTGCATGTGGCAGTGGGGCTGTTTGCTATCACTGCAAGTTCTAAAGGGTTCGCAATCACTCTCCTACCCTCTGGCAGTGGAACCCCAGCCTTAGCGCCCTGGCCTGGGTCTTCATGTCCTCGCTCTGGATCAGTTCTCTAGCTTTTGCATTGACCTCAAGTGTCAGGTCAGCCTCTATCTATAACTTTCCTCCCTATTTTTACCAGTACTTGAATGTACAGTTTAGCATAATCCTAACAGATTGCACTTATATGTATCCTAATCCTCCTACCAAATAAAAAGATCCTTATTCTACAAAACTGCATAATATATATTCTGCATTTCCCAGGAATATTTGTGGTGCCTTATGTAACATAGAAAACAATTTTTTTAAAAAAAAATTGAAGTGTGTTTTTCATATCATGTATTTCACCCACTTCAAGGATAGAATACAGTGATTTTATTTAAAAAGCAACAGTCTGATGTTCTTGTCTAGTCTTTTTATATTTTTATTGATATAAATCTAACAAGATATTAAAGTGCAACTCAGTCTAACCCAGTTTTGGCTGAGATCCCCAACCTAGGGCTACAGGAATAGTAAAATAAGTTCTCTCATATCTGTTATGCACATAGAACATAGTAGGAGTTTTACCAACATCAGTTGGTGTCCATCTTGTGTCTGAAGTTGAAACTGGCTGGTGAGCCTGCTGGGTTTTCATCTCTTTCTTCAAACCAAGGGAAAGGAGCCCACTCGGAGTTCCATATGCCCCTCTTGGTAGAATTTGAGGACACAGGATTCTGGGATCTTGTATTTATCTGTCCCTGACTATCTATCCATAGGAAACCAGTTCCAGGACCTTGAGGATGCTAAAATCAGAGGGTGTTCAAAGCTTCATGGATCAGAATGTAGAATTTGCATATAGCCCATACATCCTGCCCTATATTTAAAAGTGTCTGTGAATTATTTATAATACCAATACAATGTAAATGCTATATGTTTCAGTTACTCTCCTCTAGTTGCTGAGACAAATACCAAACACCCAGAATGAAAGAAGAAAAGTTTTATTCAGCTCACAGTTAATGGAGGTTTCAGTCCATACGTGGCTGGCTCCAAAGCTGAGTAGCACAGGGCAGAAAGCATCCAGTTCATGGCTGCAGAGCAGGAACAATGGCAACAGAGGGTATGTCTCTCAGTCTCACTTATGTTACACCGAGGCTATCAGCCCCAGGTTGGGTATAGCACTCACAATCATAATTCCAGAAGTACTCAGACCTATAATCCAAGTAGATCACCCATAATCCCAGTGGATGATGAGTTAATCTCAAATTCTAGAAGTGCCCCTCCATGACTGCATGAGGCTTTGGGGGGACAACTAGACACAGCCATTACACTATGTAAGTTCTTGTTCTATTGTGTTGTGTAGGAAATGATGACAAAGATAAAGGTCTGGATGGGCAGTACAGACACATTTTTTAAATCAAATTTTCAGTCTGAGGTTGGTTGAGTCTGCAGATTAAACCCTAGGGCTACAGAAGACTACAGCCCATCTAGAATGAGACACTATGGAGATGGTTACGTGTTGTAGAGCAGGGATGTGTCAATGCTTTCAATGGATTAAGTCATTCTCTGGGATAGCTTTAAAAAGGAAAAACCCTCGGTACACCCAAAAGGGGCTGGATCTGAGGAGGGGCAAAGGAGGAGTGATTGTTAGTCCCTTGCCTATTCTGGATACCCAGGAATGCAGCAAATAAAGAGCATCTCGAAGGTGGCTCACGTGTGCTCTGGCCTTCTGAGAAACGTGACTGCATATAGGCTGCAAGCCTAACTCCAAGCATCTTTATGACCCCTTCAGCAAGCCTTTTAACTTCTTGAGCTCTCAGAGTTGTGACAGCCAGTATCTGGTAAGATAGCATGGCATTGACCTTGACCAGTCCTAGTACTTGCGCCTTAAAATAGTTTTGGTCTTAGAATTTGATGATAAATGTATGACTAAGAGTATTCCATAAACACAAAAACCTGTGGTTATTACTAGAGCTCCTCAAGCCATTAATTAGTAGCATTTAGTAAATAACCTTCAATATTTCACAAAATTCATGGTATTTCACTTACTGCAGTCATTTACTTTCATATTTGGATTATATTTGTCACAAGTATTGCTAAGCCTGATTTCATACCCATACATTGCAACTATAATTAAGATGATTGCATGTCAATAGTAATTTTGACTTCCTCTAGACTGTAATTCAGGTTTACTAATTTGAAATGAGAAAATTTGAGGCAATATTGTTCAATGTGTCTTTATAATTAGCAAATAACATTGTGTATGTGTGTGTGAAATTATTTGTATTTTTATCACCCATCATAAAATTGTTTTGGAGACAAAACAGAATGCTTAGTCTTGCAAAGTTGTAAACAATGAAAAAGTCCCATATTTAAATAATAATGCTATAATAAACCATGATGCTTTGATCTGTGTATTCAACTTGTGTGCAGAAACAGCTTCTGCAGATTGGAAGATGAGATCCATATTGTTAAGAAAAAAGCCTGATGATATTTTGAAGATAATGTAGTTAACTTTAAGAAGCAATTTAATTGAACTATTAATTTTCCTTCTAGCATTTCCAGAGCACTAAAGATAGCTGTATATCTTTACACATATATATGTATGTATATATATATACATATATATACATATATACATATATATACATATATATACATATATATATGTATATATATATATATTCATACTGACCACATGGTACAATATGATTTTATCTATTTATTTAAAAATAAATACTGCGCACCCAGCATGTGCCAGGCATGCTGATAACTGGTAGATATATAATAGTAAATAAAAACTTTAAAGTTTCTGTTCTCATGAAACATAGAGTTCAGTGGATAGACACAGGCAGTAAACACACACATAAATACCTGTATACAATTTCAAACTGCGACTGTTGCTATGACTAATGAGAGGCAAAGGGCAGGTAGAGCACCTGGGAAGCATAATTTAACTCGAGTGTTAGGAAAGACCTCTCCCACAATATGGTAATTATATGAAGATCTGAAAGATGAGTAAGCATTCTGCATTGTGGGGTGGAAAATGGATAGCAGACTGAGGGAGCAACTTAGGCAAAGGCCCCATGTGGGAAAGTGGAGGAAGCCACCCAACATATATAGCTCAGGTCGGTGACCATGGGTAATTCAACCTGGACATGAGGTCTCAGGACTAGATTTAAAAAATAGGTGAATGGAGGGTTGGGGAATAGCTCAGCAGCAAAAGCGCTTGCCTGGCAAGCACAGGGTTTTGAGTTTAATTCCCAGTACAAAAAACAAAACAAAGCAAAATAAAAAAACTCAGGAAAAGATGATTGAAAAATAAGTTAACTGCAGTGAAGTCCAAAGTAGATTTTGAGATTTGACCCAGAAACCAGGCCTGGCACATGAGTGAGACCACCCTGGGTCAGCCAGAAACTCATTTGATCCAGGACCAGGCACAGCACACTGAGTGTTGAAAACTGCTGCAGAACTCCTTGCAGAGAGACTAGAGACAAGACCCACCCAGCTGACCCAGGAGCAGAACGTCTTGCCAGAGTGGCACAGCAGGTTTCCCTCCAAAGACTGCAATAGGAAGAAGTGGAGCTCAGAAACCAGACCCAAGCCACACCCTCCTGGACGACTTTGAACTTGGTAGTTCCAGACCTGGTGCTAAGGCAAGAACACTACCAAAGCTCTAAACCAAAGGTCAGAAGGCAGGGCTATACAAAATGATAAAGAAAAGGAGAAAAATGCACTCTCAGGCCCTCAGCCCACCCAGAGCAAACATAGGAGACAATAGCATAGAAGAAATTGGAAATCACACACCTGAAATCTCTGAAAGAATAGCGTCTGAAGTAGAGAAACAACTGCAGAAAGGCATAGAGGAAATCAGATCAGAAATAATTTCTGAAGTAAAAAAGAAATAATACCTATAATAAAAGAAGTACTAAGTGCTTCCAAAGACAATGATAAAAAATAGAGGAGAATAGAAAAAATGATGGAAACCTTGAATGAGCAATATGGAAAAGTAATAGAATGCATGAACCAGATCCAAAGTGCTACATAGGAACTTAAAACCTCAATCACAAGCTGGCAAAACCATTTCAATGAAAGTGAACAGGGACTTTCAGACCTTAAAGACATCATTGTACCTAGTGAAGAGGTAAAAAAGGATCTCTTAATAACAACTAGGACGCAAGAAAAAATAATTCAACATTTTCAAGATGATGCAAAGATGAACAATGTGAGTCTATTAGGCATAAATGAGAAAGAAGGAGTCAATACAAATGATATAAAAGGAACATGGACAGAAGTAATAGCAGAAAATTTCCAAAATATGGGGAAACAATCTGAAATTCAGGGAAATTAGGCATATAGAACTCCAAATAACATCAACACAGTTAAAACCACACTCAGACATATAATAGGCAAGATCCCAGAAATCCAACAGAAGAATAATATACTAAAAGCCGCTAGAGAAAAGAAATAGATCACATTTAAATGAAAATCCATTAGAATAACAGCAGATTTCTCTTTACAAACCATCAAGTCAAGAAGAGCATAGAGCAGAGTACTACGAATCTTGCAAGAAAACAAATTACAGCCCAGACTGATATACCCTGCAAAACTCTCTTTCAAGTTCAATAGAGAAGTGAAATACTTCCAGGACAAAGAATAGCTAAAGAATTTCATGTTGACAATATGCAATATGTCAACTTTCAAAGAAAAGAAAGGGGAAAAGAAAAAAAAAGTAATGTGGATTTAGAAAGGTTAATGTTTAATTGTTTGACCAATCTTATATACCTATATGTATTAATCTAAACTGATCTGATGATGAAAATATGTAATATAACCATTGTTAAATTTAAACAATAAAAAAATTGAAACAAAAAAAGAGTTTTTCTGTATTTATGAAAAAAAAAAAAAGAATTTCATGTTGACAAATCCAACCCTGTATAGTTTACTAAAAGACATTCTAGAAGGATTAAAATGACCACAACTCCATGAAGGACAATGGAAAGAACCTACAAAATAGGGCAAATAATTAAACACAGGAGAAAAGGAGGTACACAAAAGCAGTATTTAAACTATTATTTTACATATAGCAGCAGAATATGTCCATCAGCATATTGTACAAATGGACTTCTCCTGCACCCTATGGGTCATGATTCTGTCTGGGTCTACAGGATGGATATCAAGGAAATAACGGTAGCTCAGTCCCAAAAGTGATCCCACAAGTGGCACCCAGTGTCCATGATGCTTACTGGCTATCAGGAAGCATCATGGACACTGTTCATTTACATGACATACTAGAACTTTGTGTGATATCCTATCCCCAAACTGTTAGAAGTTCTGGTCATATATTTGCCATTCCAGTATTTATGATGTTTTATTCTTAGTAATTCTTTACTACAGCGATTCTCAACCTGTGGGTCATGACCCCGGTGGGGGTCAAATGACCAAAACACAGGGGTCGCCTAAAGCCATTCCAAATCATATCTGTAGCAAATTACAGTTTTGAAGTAGCCACCAAAATTATTTCTTGGTTTGGGGTCACCGCAACATGAGGAACTGCATTGTGGGGTCACAGCATTAGAAAGGTTGAGAACCACTGCTTTACTGCAATGGAACCTTTTTCTTAGTTGATATCTTCATATGTATTAAGTTATTCAAATATTATGCTAGTACTCTGACTCCATTACAGATTCATACATATACACAACATTCTGGCCTCAAAGTTGGAATCGTGGTTTGATTTGAATTTTGGAATATTGTTTTGAAATATTTAATTTTTTCCTTAATATTGTTTAATTATACTTTCTGTTTTATGATTAAGACTGTATCTCTGATTTACAATCTACTTATAAGACATGGTATGATATTTTCTTCTAGTATTAGAAACTTTAAAAAGAAAACAATATATATGTATATACAAGGATACATATATATAAGCTAGATATAGAGCTACTTTGTCTTCATTGAGAATAAAAGTTTGTAGTAATATTGTTTAGACAAGATACCAGGTCTGCACTTTTTCCTCTGAATAGCTGCTATAAAGACAGCAATACGCATGGTATTAATTGTAACCATCCTACTAACTTGTTTTGAAACTGTTTCATTGCTATTTTATCTTTTTTCTAATTAAAATGAATAAAAATAGATTCAACATGGCTGGAGTGAGTGTGAAAAAAAATGGAAATGCTGTTCAAATAAGGCTACTAATGAGTGGATGAGTTGGGTTGCTGTGTTATTGTTATGCTTTCTCAAGTTGTTATGGTTATATTATACTTAATCTTCTATTTAACATTTCCAGAAAATTTATCAACTTCTTTTCTAGTTTTAGGTGCATGTCTTTTTAAACTCTATTATGCATTTTTGAACCCTTTGGTTACAATCTTCTTAGAAATGAAGGTTGCCTCCTCTTTCCTGGGTATGTATCCAGGGTTCTTATCTCTCTAAACTCAGTTGTGATTGGGTAAATTTTATTATTTAAAGTTAGGGTTTAGTGCTACTTATTGCAGGAACAAAAAGTTCCTAGGTACGTTTTCTGTGGAGAATGACACAACAGTTTTGAGCGAAGAGATTTGAAGTGTCACTACTTGTCAGTTTGTCTTTTCATTATTTTGTAGGCAACTTGGAGAGTATAAAATTCAATGTGAGACAAGTTGACATTGGTAGGGTTCTTTAAGGTTTATTCTAGAGAACCCTCTTAAAAGATATAAGTGCTTGATTATTTGGCTCTGAGGGACGCTAAAAAGCCTTCCTATCTGGTAAGGTTAAAACAACCACATATATGGTTTATATTGCAGCTGAAACGGGGCATACGATTAATGCAATTAGTGTCCAATAGGCGTAACCTGTTGTAATCAACAGGGGATGCGGGGCTGAAGTGACAGGTGCTTACCTGCTGGTTATGGGCTGCTTAAAGCTTGTGTAATTTTCTTGGGCTTAGATAGGATTAGAGGTTCTGAAAGCAAACTCATCTGGAAGATGCAAAGTGATTTTCGAATGAAACACAGAATCAGAGTAATATTATCATGATGGTATAAGTAAGCTCACCAACCAGTTACCTTTATATATGATTATAATCTATGCAAATTAGGGTTTTACTGTAATAAAATATTATATCTCCTTATTGAAAGATGGGCAGCTATCATACCCATGAGGGATAGAAAGTATTTGTGCCAGTTCTACAGATGCCTGCTGAAGTGGTCATTTTTTGTCATACTATGAGCTTCCTTAATGTTGTCCACAAATACAGTTACAAACCACTGTGCTCTAAATGCTTTAGACCAGACCTATTTTTTTTGATGAAGATAACAAAATAGTTAAATGAGGAAATAATTAGGACAATATAGTATATTCATGTTTAGAATGTTGTATTTTATTTTTTAAATTTTATTAATTTCAACAGGAAAGAAATAGCAATGAGACAGTTTCAGAACCTGTCAGTAGGACAGCCCCAATAATCGATACAATGCTTATTGTTGTCTTTATAATAATTGTTCAGAGTACAAGATGCAGACATAAGTTTTCTAAAAACAATTGTACAAATATTTCTTCTAATTGAACTGAGAGGGAAAGTAGTTGTATGTATAGTCCAATAGCCCATAGTAGCAGTGGGCTATCAGCAGAACTGGCAATGTCAGAAGCTGTTGACTTGAGCCTTTTATAACTCATCATACTAATCTTGCTTTGCTTTTTATGCCTCGTGGTTAAACTTTCCTGCTGGGTGGTTAAGGCCAAGTTGAAGGAAGACTTGTATAACAGAACATGTAATTTTTGTATCTGACAAGGTGAGTCAAATTCCCTCAGGATTTACCTTGAAATCATGTACAGCATATTGTAGAACTATTGTCAGTGATAGCCATCTGGATGAGTCATGGCCATTGTTTTACCAGTTTGCTTTCTGTGGAAGCCTGAGAGAATGTTTTCTCTTTAGGTCACTCTCCTTAGGTATACTGTACATCATCAATCCCTTTTCTCTGTGGCCCCATAATTTCCTTGAATAGAAAACTTGGGACACCACTGAGTTCTAGAATGTTGTTTTTTAACCTAACACATAGATTAATCTGATTTTGTTAATCTTTGGTTCAGGGATAAGAGCTCATTCTTTCTTTCTTTCTTTCTTTCTTTCTTTCTTTCTTTCTTTCTTTTCTTTCTTCCTTTTTTCTTTCTTTCTCTCTTTCTTTTTTTAATTAGGCATGCACACATGGGGACCCAAGATAGCAGCTTAAGGCTGAACTTCTTTGTTTGTATATTTAATTTTATTTTAAAGAGTAAAAATAGTAGAAACAAAGATAGAAAAACAGTAACAAGTAAGAGTACATATAGTACAGAATTTCAAAACAAGAACAATTTAACAATGGTTGTATTACATATTTTCATTGTCAACTCAGTTTAGATTAATAGATATAGGTATGTAAGATTGATCAAACAATTAAACATTAACACTTTCAAGAAACATTTTTTTTTAACTCTTCCAAATACATTTTGTATTTAAGTCACTCTTCTAAAAAAAAATTTAGGGGTTGAGGATACAGAAAACACAAGGTCTTGAGATTGATTCCTGGTACCACCCAAAATTTATTTATTTATTTGTTTAATTATTTCTTCCTTTGAGTCCTTACACTACGGAGACTATACGATATTTGCATATGTAGGTCTGGCTTACCTCACTTTTGAGTATACATTCAAGATACATCCATTTATATATGAAGTCTTCTAGTTTATCATTTCTTATAGCTGAGTATTATTCCATTTCATGAAAATACCACATCTTTTTCAACCGTGCTTCAGATGATGAGAATTTTGTTTTTTTTCCCATGATTTGGCTATCACAAATCACACATAGTTGTACAGATATCACTATGATATGATGTTTTCAGTTCTTCTGGAAAAAATCCCAGTGAGGAAATAGCTGGATTGAAAGGGATTTCTAGGTCTAGTTTTTAAAGGAGTCTCCATGCGGCTTTTCATAATGGTTGCACCAGTTTGCATTCCCACCAGCAGTGGAGAAGTGGTCCTTTTCGCCCACAGCCCCTCCAACATTTGTTGTTGGTTGATTTCTTTATGATAGCCATTCTTTCTGGGGTGAGATGGTATCTAAGTTGTGTTTTAATCTGCACTTCACAAATGACTAGCGATGTGAAGCATTTCTTCATGTATTTATAGGCTTGTTGAATTTTTTTCTCTGAGAAGTGTGTATTCATCTCAGATGCTCATTTCTGGATTGGGTCTTTGAATTTTGGGACCCTCATGGTTTTTAGTTCTTTATAAATTCTAGATAGAAGACCTTTGTCCAAATACTTATTAGTTAAAATACTTTTGAAATTTGTGAGTTATCTTTTCACTCTGTTGGAAATTTCTTTTGACATGAAGAAACTTCTCAGCTGGAGGAGGTCCCATTTGTTGTTTGTTTCAAGTATTAAGCGTGCATTTTGATTTTTGTCCATGAATTCTTTGCCTACCTTGATGTCTTCAAGATTTCCTCCTACTTTCTCCTCTAGGAGATTTAGGATTTCCCTTTTAATATTTAGATCTTTAATCCATTTTGATTTTAGTTTACTGTATGGTGATAGACCTAGGTCAAGTTTTACTTTTCAACATGTGGAGAGCTATTTTTCCAGCACCATTTGTTAAAGAGGCTATTTTTCTTCTAGAAAACATGTTTGGCCCCTTTGTCAAAAATAAGGTGGCTGAGTGTGCTTGTATTTGCTTCTGTGTCTTGTAATCTATTCCAGTGATCCTCAGGTCTATATTTTTTGCCAATACTATGCTAATTTTATCATGGTAGCTCTGTAGTATAACTTTAGGTCAGGAATTATAATGTCTCCTGCCTTGTCTTTGATGCCCAGGATTGTCTTTGCAATTCTAGGTCTTTTCTGGTTCTAAATAAATTTTAGGATTGATTTCTCTAGGTCTGTGAGGTATGTTGATGGTATTTTGATAGGGATTGCATTAAATCTGTATAACAATTTAGTGAGTATGGACATTTTACAATGTTGGTTGTTCCTATCCAGGAGCAGGGAATATCTTTCCATTTTATGAAATCCTCTAAGATCTCTGTTTTCAGATTACTGTAGTTTTCATTGAATAGATCTTTTACTTCTTTAGTTAGGTTAATTCTTAAGTATTTAATTTTTTTCGATGCTGTTGTAAAAGGTATTGTTTCTCTAATTTCTCTCTCAGTGTTTGTTATATGTGTAGAAGAATGCTATTGACTCTTGTGCGTTGACTTTATACCCTGCTATGCCACTGAATTTGTGTATTGATTCTGGTAACTTCTTGGTAGAGTTCTTTGGGTCTTCCAAGTAGATTATCATGTCATCTGCAAATAGTAATAGTTTAACTTCTTCTTTACCTTTTCTTATTCCTTTTATTTGTCTCTCTTGTCTAATAGCTGCAGCTAATGATTCCAGAACTATTTTGAATAGGAGTGGTTATAGGGAACATCCATGTCTTGCACCAGATCTGAGAGTAAAAGACTTCAGCTTTTCCCCATTTAGAATTATGTTGGCCATTAGATTGTCATAGATGGCTTTTATCTGCTTGAGCTAGAGGCCCTCTATTCCTATTTTCTGAAGTACTCTGAACATGAATGAGTGTTGGACTTTGTCAAAAGCCTTTTCTGCATCGAGATAATCATGTGGTTTTTGGCTTTTGCTCTATTGATATAATGTATTACCTTGATGGATTTGCATATATAAAGCATCTTTGCATCCCTGCGATGAATCCTATCTGGTCATGGTGTATAACCTTTATGATCTGCTGTATTCTGTTGGCGAGGATTTTATTGAGGATTCTTGCACCTATGTTCATTAGAGAAATTGGCCTGTAGTTTTCTTTTTTGGTTGCATCTCTCTCTGGTTTTGATATCAGTGTAATACTTGCATCTATGAATGATTTTTGGGAGGATTTTTTCTTTTTCAATCTCATTGAACAGTTTGAGTAACCTTTAGATTGTATCTCCTGTTAAATTCTTCTGTAATTCAGCTGTGAATCCATCAGGACCTCGACTTTTCTTTGTCGGTAGACTTTTTATTACATTTTGCATTTCATTGACTGTTATTGGGTTATTGAGAATTCTTATATCTTCTTGATTCCGTTTGGGTAGTTTTCACCTTTCTAGGAATCTGTCCATTTCATCTGTGGGTTCAATTCTGTGAGAGTAGAGATTCTCAAAGTAGCTATTAATGATCCTCTGAATCTCTGTTGGGTCTCTAGTAATTTCAGCCTTTTCGTTCCTTATTGCTTGAATTTGAGTACTTTCTTTCCTCTTTTTGATGAGGTTAGCTAGGGGCTTATCAATTTTATTTAATCTTTCAAAGAGCCAGCTTTTAATTATTAGTTAATAATTAATTCTTTGTATTGTTTTCTTTATCTCAATTGAGTTAATTTCGGCTCTAATCTTTATGATTTCCTCCCTTCTTTGGGCTTTGGGCTTTGTTTGCTCTTCCTTTTCTAGTCAGTTCAGGTGCTGTGTAAGAGAATTTATTTGTTCCCATTCTGTTTTCTTAATGTGTGAGTTCAGGGCTATAAATTTTCCTCTAAGAACTGCTTTCATTGCATCCCATAAATTCCGGTAGGTTGTGTTTGAATTTTCATTAAAATGTAAATATGGTTTAATTTTTTGTTTAATTTCATCTGTAAGCCACAGGTTGCTGAGAAGGGTATTGTTTAATTTCCATGAACTTCTGGGGTTCTTGTGATTTTTTTTGTCATTAATTTCTACTTTCACTGCATTGTGGTCATATCATTTATATTGACCCCTTTTCATTGTGGTCAGATAATATACATGCTACAATCTCTGTTTTCTTGCATATACTTAAGCATGACCTGTGCACTGGTATGTGGTCAGTTTTGGAAAATGTTCCATGTGCAGCTAAAAAAATATGCACTCAGAAGTGGCTGCGTGGAACACTCTGTGTATGTCCACTAAATTCAGTTTTTCCAAGATGTGGTTCAGTTCTGCTAGTTCTTTGCTAATTTTTTGTCTGCTTGACCTAAATTTCTGGGATAAAGGGGTATTAAGGTCTCCTGTTAAGAGTTGGTATTGTATATTACATTTTTCATTTCCATTAAGACTTGACTTATATAACTTTGTGCTCCATGTTGGGTGCATACATATTTACGAGTGTTACCTCTTCATTGTGAATTTGTCCCCTAACCAGTATATAATGGCCTTCTTTATCTTATTTGATCAATCTTGGTTTTAAGTTTAGACTGTCTGCAAACAGGATTTCTACCTACCTCTATCCTTTTTTATTTTTTGAGGTGCCAAAATATGTAGTATTGTTTTCCATCATTTAACTTTTAGCCTATGAATTTCTTTATGAGTTAAGTGTGTTTCTTGTATACAGCATATTGTTGGATTTTGCTTCCTTGTCCACTCTGCCCCCCCCATATTTCTTTTAATTGGAGAATTGAATACATTTACATTGATAGTTATAATTGAAATGTGTTGACTTATGATTGACATGTCTTTTACTTACTACTGTTTACTCCTTTTTCTCTTGTTTAATTGGTTGCCCTATTTGTTGGTTCTTTCTGGACTCATTTATAGAGATCAGGTCATTTTGGTCTCCCTCAAAAATATATTTAAGTAATCTGTGTAGGGTTGGCTTTGACATCATGAAATTCTTTAGTTGTTCCTTGTCATGAAAGTATTTCACTTCTCTCTCATACTTGAAAGAGAGTTTTGCAGGGCATACCAGTCTGGGCTGGAATTTGTTTTCTTGCAAGACTTGAAGTGCTTTGCTCCATTTTCTTCTTGATTGATGGTTTGTAAGGAGAAATCTGCCATTATTCTATGGGTTTTCCTTTAAAAGTGATCTGTTTCTTTTCTCTAGTGGCTTTTAGTATAATGTTGCTGTGCTGAATGTCTGAGATCTTGATTATTACATGTCTGGTAGTGTTTTTAGTTGAGTTGATGTTATTTGGAGTTTTGTGTGCTTCAGCTACCTGAATGTCTGATTGTATCTCATATTTGGGAAGTTTTCTGCTATTACTTCTGCCCATTTCTGTTTATATCATTTGTATTGACTCCTTTTTCATTGATTCCTATTAATTTCACACTGTTCATTTTTGCATCATCTTACAGATGTTGAATTACTTCTTCCTGCATCCTGGTTGTCTTTAAGAGATCCTTTCTTACCTTTCCACTAGCTGTGACTTTGTCTTCAACATCTGAAATCCTATTTTCACTTTCATTAATATGGTGTTGCCAGCTTGTGATTCTGATTTTATTTTCCTGTATATCTCTTTGAACCTGTTTCATGCAATCTATTTGTTTT